>JASAMX010019124.1:0-10124 GCA_030248175.1 Microlaimidae sp. YZB2_3 | reverse complement strand
TAATAAGGAAATTTCGGTAATTAGTGAAATTTTTAATTGTCACGTTGGTCCTGATAATGATACTTTACCGATTATGTTTATGAATGGGTGGCAATCTGTATCCACAAATAGCAGATCTATGTAGTTTTATCTTTTATGGAATTTCGATTCTTGAAAAATACTATGCAAAAATACGCGTAAAAATAACTTAAATGCTTGTCGATATATCGATGACTTATTATGTACGAACGATATAACTGTAATTATCTTGATTTAGATTTAAAAATCTATAATGGTAAACTTGATATTAATTTTTTAAACAAAACGGATAAATTTGATTTTAAAGTTGTTCGTTTTGTGCATAAACATATAGTAAATTGTCATAAAATCTTGAAAATACTGTGTGTTTAACACAGCTTATTTGGATAGGAAGAATTGATTCAAGTAAAAGCAATTTTTTAACAAAGTATCAGAACTATATAAACAGTTTCTGAAAAAGAATTAATTCATACTATTTTAAATTTCAGTAAAAATGTCGACCTATACTTTTTAAATTTCGTGTATTTAACAAAAATAAATACTTGTAAATTAATAAAAACGCGTAAATCCCTAGATCGTTAATTAATGTTATATGAATTAATAAGTATTACATTTAAGGCAGCTACAGATCCGCTATGGGTCATCATTTATCCCGAGATGGGATGAAATTATTTACCCTAGAGGGGTTATTCGTTATACTCCGTGCTATTAGTAATTTTTTCATACACTGTTTTTAAAGAATAGTGTCTAAACACTATCCATACAACTAGATTTAACCAGATTTTAACAGGGAGAAAAACTTAAGGAAATTTTGGCGATATGCCAAGATCTTAACTATACACAGAATGAGTATACAAAATACAAATCCTTCTTAGTCACAATTATGTATGGAAAAAATGATACTATTGAGGTTTTTGGTCTTTTTGGAGAAGTCTTTTATGTTGACCGATTTTTTCGTATATAAGCAAAAATCTTCTTCTAATTTTACTCTTGGTATAATATTATCCCGAATATTACAACATTGATTTATCTGTGTATCTTACTCTTATTTACTTTATATTTTAATATGAATCGTTGCAACAAGAGAAATGAAGAACACTGCTCACCAACGACGGTCCAACAGCTGTTAGCACCTGTACCAATTACCCTCCAGCTAAGCGGGCAAAAGCAGTCCAAAAAAATGGGCGATCAAGATCAGCGCCACCAGCTACAATGGGACTCCTGTCTACGAATCCCGCCGAAACGCCCAACGGGCAGCCAGATGAAACCAAGAACAAGGGCCAAGCGACGATGGTACACGAGGAGAAAAACGGAAGCGTAACAGGGAATGCGAAGATACTGTGGTTATGTTACTTTATGTATACTATATCACTTTATTGAAATTTTGTTAACAGTATTGCTTTATAAATAATCTATTAAAATTTACAATATAAAATGCTTTAAGAATTATGATGGATTCTATTGAAAAGCTCCGACTATCATGATCTTAAATGCAATCAAAAAATGTGTCTAGAATTAGGAGCGAAACATATTTTTTGATAATCGTAATATATAACGTTTTTTTAAGAACTGTTTTTAATTTCAACTAATTATGCATATGTTTGTTTCATTTTACTTCATTCTAGCAAACAACACACTGGATCAATCGGTAAATAATAGTTACTTCATTTATTAATTTATGCAAATTTTATGTAACTAATGTATGTGTAATTGCAATTAACTTGTTTTTTTTAAAAAATTTCATATCTCTTCTAAAAATTTTTTATTTTTTTGTTGGTATTTTACGTCTTACTTTCATCTTGCTTTCTATTTATATTTCACTTGTTTTCATCGTTAAATATTAAGTTGTAATTCCGCCCAGATTTCAAATGCGCACTTAGTCATTTTCAAATTACAGTAATCGCGCCGGTTGCCGCGCGTGCAAAATAATACCATTTCAAGCAGCAATTTCTATTCCACACTCAAAAGTAGGAGCACAACGCGGGTACCATATTATTGGTTGGCTTTTAACCTGAGCATCGGTTGTATTCTACCTAAAAATTTCAGATGGGGAATCCGCAAGTCGGCTTGGCTAATCCGTAGGTTAGCATTTTTATATTTGGGTATTTATTTATTTTTATTGATATCCTATGAGATTCTGACGCTGCGATTTGGTTACGGCCAAATCCAGGTAGGAACTGTTTGCTGAGTGGACAGAAGATCGTTGGCTGAACGATCACCTTTCCTTTCAGTTAGGAAATAATTCGGCAACCCTAGACAAATATAATGGCAGAATGGCTCCGATTTGTCAGTGGCCAGCTCAGGTATACTTAGAGGTTAACTACACGTTTGAGAAAAAATAATTTTAATATTTTATAAGTATTTAGTTTTTATTTAGGCTGAGTAACCCTTGGCAAGGTAATTGTCAATAATTACATTTGCACCTAAAAATTTGTGTTAATAATTATTTTTCTGTAAAACACCCCAAATTTCCTGAAAAATACATGAACTAAAAATCAAAACTAAAAACTAAAAAACTTTTGCATTTCCTCGTGTGGGTGCCACTAGCACCATATTTTTAATATCAAAACTGGTTAAAGCAAAAACGTTCGTTTTTAATCCAAAAACTTAGTAATTTTTCTGTGTAAAGTTACCGTATCTATAATGCCATTATTCACCACAACGCGGTTAGTTTTCTGTCATAAAAATTACTAATGGGCACCTTGCACTGGAACTCCGTTTATACATGAAGTATGCAATATACATAAGTTTCACCATAATGGATAATTACCGTCCCTCCTACTCATCATTTGTAGTATGCAGATCAACTGACCAGAATATCGCGCTTTTTTAGTCCGTTGATCTGCATACTATGAAAGATAAGTAGGAGATACAATAATTATCCATTATGGTGACACTTATGTATATTGCATATTTCATGTATAAACTGAGTATCTATAATCCTCTTGTGTAAAGTAGTGTAAACAGACGTTGAGCATATATCTCCGCGCTAACGCTCGGTATACTTCGGGGTTACTACCGTTTGAGAAACTTTATATTTTATAGTATTTAGTTTTTATTTAGGCTGAGTTCTTTGGCGAGGTATTGTTATATTAATTTGCCTAAATTTGTGTATAATTATTTTTCTTAATCACCCCAAATGCCGAAATAATGACTAAATCTGTTGCTATCCCTCTCTTTTGCTTTCCTCGTGTTGGTGCTACTAGCCTATATTTTTATATCAACTGGTTAGGCAAGCTCGTTTTTATAAACTTAGTATTTTTCTGTGTAAGTTACTCTGTATATGCCATTATTCCCACACGCGGTTAGTTTTCTGTCTAAATTACTATGGGCCTTTGCCTGGACTTCGTTTATACATGAGTTGCCATATATCTAGTTTCCCATATGGATATTACTCCGTCTACTCTCTTTGTAGTTGCGATCACTGACCGATATCGCGCTTTTTTCTTAGTCCGTTGATCTGCTACTAAGATGAGTGGGTAATATTATCATTATGTGATAGTATTGCATACTTCATGTATAAACTGAGTTCCCCTACAAGGTGCCTATAAATCACTCTTGTGTAAAGTAGTGTAAACAAAAAATTTAAGCGTAAATCAAATCATCCGCCGCATCCAAACCCAGCTCAGGTATACTTAGGGGTTAACTACACGTTTGAGAAAAAAAAAAATTTAATATTTTATAATTATTTAGTTTTTATTTAGGCGGAGTAACCTTCGGCGAAGGTAATTGTCAATAATTACATTTGCACCTAAAAATTTGTGTTAATAATTATTTTTTTCTAAATCAACCCAAATTTCCTGAAAAATGCATGAACTAAAAATCAAGTTGCTAATCCCCTCTCTTTTGCATTTCCTCGAGTTGGTGCCACTAGCACCATATTTTTAATATCAAAACTGGTTAAGACAAAAAGCCTTTGTTTTTAATCCAAAAACTTATTAATTTTTCTGTGTAAAGTTACCCTATCTAAAATGCCATTATTTGCCACAACGCGGTTAGTTTCCTGTCATAAAAATTACCAATAAATCACTCTTGTGTAAAGTAGTGTAAACAAACCATTCAAGCGTAAATCAAATCATCCGCCGCATCCAAACCCAGCTCAGGTATACTTAGAGGTTAACTCACGTTTGAGAAAAAATAATTTTAATATTTTAAAGTATTTAGTTTTTATTTAGGCTGAGTAACCCTCGGCTAAGGTAATTGACAATAATTACATTTGCACCTAAAACTTGTGTTAATAATTATTTTTCTGTAAATCACCGCAAATTTCCTGAAAAATACATGAACTAAAAATCATGTTGCTAATCCCCTCTCTTTTGCATTTCCTCGTGTTGGTGCAAGTAGCACTGTAATGGGCTTAAAATGGGTGCGGTGTCCGGGTTAGGCTTAAAACGTTATTTATGCATAACCTTCCTCTAAAGTAATTTAAAAATAATTCGGTACAAAAACTACATTCCAAAACAGACAGTTTCAGAGTTTGAGTGAAGTCACCTCGCGGCTTCAGTCTTATGATGAACCAGAAGTTGCCGAGTTACCGTACTCCTAGCTCTGGAGGTGTCTGGCTATAAAAGCAGGTAAATTAGCAAATATAGTTAGTGGTGGTAGTTTGGGTAGCTTGGGTTAGCTTCGATCTCGGACTTCCTCTTCCTTTACTTTTATAACTGTAATCCCAATTGAAATTCTATCTTAAGAGAAACCTAATTTTACCAATCCTTCCCTTCAAAAGCGGTATACCTTGCAGAGTATGACAGCCCTAGGAGTGGTAAGTGTTTTGAATTTGATAATCATAAATATCTTTTGCGGTTATATTTAGTGCCAATAAAGCTGTATATTGTTTAGTACATAGTCACAACAAACTACACTTAATGCTTTAAAAGAAGACCCTAGGAGGACCGCTACAGATGGTGACCCCAGAGTTCGGGCTGTAAACGCAGGTTGTCCTTGCTGTACCTGTGGTGATAGCTACACCCTAGGGGACAGCTACCAATCGGTGTTTCAGTCCAAGTAACGACACCATTTGTAGTGGTTTTCTTGTAATTTAAGAGTATAAAACTATTCTTGTAAAAATACCTCTATTTCTTTCTTTCTATTTTAAATAGTAAATGCGCGCAAATATAAATATATGCCGGCTAGAAAAAAAAAGAAAAAAATTAGTTGGTGGGTGGTGGGGTTTGGGTTTGGGTGTTTGTGGGTTTTGGTTTGATGTGTTGGAGGAGGAGATATTTTGTGTGTGGTTGGGATGATTTTGGGTTTGTTCTTTTTTTTTTGGCTTGCGGGTTTTTTTTTTTCTTTTTGTTGTTGCGTGCTGGCGTTTTTTTGGTTTGTGTTTTTGTTTGTTTTTTTTTTTTTTTTTTTTTTTGTGTGGGGTTTTTTTTTTTTTTTTTGTTTTGTTTGGGTGGTTGTGGGGTTTTGGGGGGTTGGTTGTGGTTTGTTTGGTTGGATTTGGCTTTTGTGTTGGTGGATTTGTGATTTGGGTTGGGTGTTTGGTTTGATGCGTTGTTTTGGTGATTTTTTTTTTTTTTGTGGGGGGC
Source organism: Microlaimidae sp. YZB2_3 (assembly GCA_030248175.1). Classification (NCBI taxonomy): domain Eukaryota; kingdom Metazoa; phylum Nematoda; class Chromadorea; order Desmodorida; family Microlaimidae; species Microlaimidae sp. YZB2_3. Next base: position 4,575 of record JASAMX010019124.1, on the reverse strand, counting down.
TGTTGTTTGGTGGGGGGGTGTTGTTTTTTGGTGGGTTGGTTTTTTGTGGGGTTTGGTGATTTGTGGTTGTTGGGTTTGGGTGTGCGCGTGGTTTTTGGTTGTGTGGGTGTGTTTGTGTGGTGGGGTTTGGTTGCTTTGTTTGCTGGTGTGTGTGTTGGTTTGGGTGCTTGTTGTTGTTTGGCGTTTTGGGGTCTTTGGGGCGGCTGGGGTGCTGGGGTCTGCTTGTTTTGGTCGGGGGTTTGTTTGTGGGTTTTGTGCGGGCGTGGTGTTTGGGTGTGTGGGTGGTTTTGTGCTGTTTTTTGCTCTTGGCGTTTTGGGGATGCTGTGGGCGGTTCGCCCATCCGATGCGTTTGCCGCGCGGTGCCTGGTTGAGTGTAGAAACCCACAAAGTGGCTCGTCACAAGGCCAACCACAGTATTATCGAGAGACACCACCATCAGTAAGGCATAATCGTTCGCCTTCTCCTTATGTTAATCAGCACTCAGCTTCTGCTTCTCGAAGCCCAAACCGTCGCGTTTGTTTTGAAGAACCAGTGCATGTGGTACAAACGGTTGAAAAATCAACCATTCTGATCAAATCAAAAATTCTGATCACATTTTTGAAAAACGGGCTCTGGAGGCAGAAGTAGAGTGCCTTCAACAGCAATTATCGCGCTTTAATATTTTAGTTTCAACAACAATGCGGTTTAACAAAAAAAAACCAGCCATCATTCATCAGCATGAGTTGTGCCGTACATCCGCGGTGTTTGCATTATGAAACACACCAATCTCTTAATGCTATTTCACCAGTGTTTAAATTCTGTGACGTGTTTTTCATGCCGCCATAATTTGCCGTTTACACCACAGTGGCCCGCCTTGTTTCTGTGGTGCGATTTCTGCAATAATCGCGTTTGTATTATTTGTCAACATGCCCAAGCGGGAGGGTGTGACCAATGTACTATTGATCAAACGTAGACGTCTTGCAAGACTTCTCCAGTTTGCTCCTTTGGGTACCGCCCAAATCCATTTGCGCGACGACCTAGTATTTCCAGAGCTAACGCTACAGCTTTGGGTAGACCTCCATCTCCGCCTCCGGCTTATCGTTCACGGAGTGATTCACCAGGGTTAAGCCCTAGGATTGATTTGCTTTGTGAGCTGGAGGCTGAGGTCAATAGTCTGTGTAGAGAAAACAGGTCGCAACGCGAAATCATCAAAAATAACTCTTCAGTAACGCAAGGCAACAAGCGAGGTATAACTTAATTGCAGCAACAGCTTAATTCGCTCAAGCTGTTTTGCAATAAAAGTTTTAATCATTGGGACCAAAAAATAGTTCAAATTGAGCAAGCCCAATGGAATGCTCATTATCCAAACGGCACCGATGGGTTTCAGTCTTCTGCCGCCAATGCGATGGAAGCTGATTTGGCCACAAATAAATTGACAAACGTTAAAAATCAGTTGGAAAGGGAGGGAGCCATGGGTCAGGCTCCTTTTCAACCTGTCATTGGGGTATTGGAAAGCGGTAGTCTTGGGGTGGCCGCAGATAACTGTACTCCACCGTCTGGAACTTCTCAGGCTCAAAATAAGCCTGTGGAACGTTCCTCCAGCTGGAATGAAATTTTTGCGGGTTTTGAAAGGCAAACCTGGGAATTTCTTTTAGAAGAGGAGCTCAGAAGCTCTTCCATGTTGCAAATAAGTCAAAGTGGCAGTCCACCAATAGCCACGCCGGAACAGACATCAATGGCTTTGTCATCGTTAAGTTCTCTCAAATCTCCTTCCTTTGGAAGGTCCCGAGCTCCTTCCTTGAGCCCGTTGCAGCATTTGACAGGATTATTTGCCATTACTTTATTGGGAATTATTCTACTCCAGATTATCACACCTGCGGCGGGAGCTTACCTGGTACCGGAAGGACCACTTCTTTGCCAAACTAAAAACGTATGAACCTTGTGGAACATGCCGGAACCACCGCCATGCAAGGTAAATCTTACTAATCTAAGACATTCAAAATCGGTAAGAGCTACAGTCCCGGGCAGAAAAAGAGGTAGTTTTCAGACGCATTGGGCATAAGCGTATGGACGCATAAGCGTTATGGTGACGAGGTCCATAAGAAAAGTAAAATAAGAAATATTCGTAAGTGGACTATAGAGGTGTTTTGGCTGGCTCGTTTGTTTTTATAAGACATATTTATTATTTTTTTTATTTGTAAAATAAATTTTATTTTAAACGTTAAACAATTTGTGTTTGAAGGCTTTTTATGCTTTACAAACAATGTTTAGAATTTTTGATGTAGGGAAAGCAGCAAGAGCCTTAGAACGCATATGCGCGTCGGCACGCGCATATGCGCTTAGATGCAAAGTTATTATTTTGCATTGCTTTCCTTCATGCTGAAATTTATAACGCTTATTCGCGTGGAGACGCGCATAACGGCTATTGCCTGCGTCTGAAAAACGACCTTTATTTCTGCTTGGGACTGTACAGTGTGGTTCTATAAACAGAATCAAGTAAGGTTTCAAGTAAGGTTAAAAAGCTCAACGTTTCACTGCGAAAAAATTCACAAAAAAGTTTTAACCTTCTCATGGTTCTTTTATGACAATTTTATGAAAAGAGAAATCACTACCCGCATTCTTGTGACAGAAGCGAAATGTAGAAACATGGTAAAAAATAAAAAAATGTCAAGATGGTAAATTGGTAGAAAAGGGAGGGCTTTATCAAACCGAAAATAAACTAAATTGGTATTACCCTGGGGGCGGGATAGATTGTTGTCACTGGAAGCCCTTTGAAAGTAGCAATTGTTTTTATTATGAGACAGTAGTTTATAAGCGGTACCGAATGTTCCACATGGAAAGCCCTGTTGGGGAAGTATCCTCGTGCGCCTACGGTAGAGGCAGTTGTTTTTTAGAAGACAAATTTCACTTAAACTGGGAGGCGGACCCACAAGAAAATTGTCCATATTTGCTTTTTGTGGACATGGAGGGTAAACTATCATGGCAGGCATTTTTTTATCAGAAAACAGAATTTTTGCTTTAACGCGGGGTGAAAATCCGGTAACCATCATAATCCCTGTGAGCAACTTCGCGTTTTAGAATCCGACCAAGGCGTAATTTTTGACATATTACAACAAAAAGAGTCCGAACTAAGTTTAAGGCTAAAAAATAAACGCGCGCCGCGGACGTTAAAATATAGCAAAAAGCGGAGGCGGAAGCGTATTACAAAAAATGGTGAGCATGGCTTGGTCGGCAGCGACCAGCTAGCGTCTCAATTACAGGCGGTTTCGGATGTGTTAGAAGACTCCCTCTGAACTACATTTGAATATGCGTTAACAGGACAATGTCAAGCAATCCTACAAGTATATGAGGTTTTAAAAGCTCAAATTTTAGCTTACCCAACGGCAACAACTAGAGTATTTCAAATCAGACTAATGTAATAGCTAAAGTAGGAGCCAATATTTTAGAAGTTTTCTCTTGCCAATTAATTCCACATTCAACAGTAAAATATTTACCAACTCAACGTGTACAAAATTTGTTCCCTTGGGGTTTTCTTTTTCAAACAAAACTTTTTTTACTTATCAAGATCCATCCACTAGTATAGTTCATCATTCAAGCCCGCCCGCGGAGTGTGACTTGAGCACAACTATACCTATTCGCTTTAACAAAAAAACTTTTTTATATGAGGCTAAAACAGGGATCCTAAGCCCCATTAAAGGGACAAATTTAACGTTTTATACAAATCAATTGTCTGCAAACTTTCCAATCCACCTACCTATTTTTCACGAGTATGTTTTTTTACAATTGGAATACTGTAAGAGGTGTAATATCTTTTAATGATTTATATTTGGCGTTATTTTATCAAAATAAAATAATGAACTATTTTGGCGTTAGTCATAACTTAGAGCTAAATCCACAAAAACGGCTCAAAATTTCGCGCACAATGTACTTAAGGTAGAACACTACAGTTCCAAAAATTTCTTTGATTTTTTCAAAAACAACCACTCGTGGGTTTTCGGGGGTCCTGATTACGAATCCGAACTTCGTTTTTTGATTTGACCCCCGAGGGGGCGCTAGGGGGGTTGCGACCTCCCCTAGGAGGGACACTCTGACTCTACCCCGGTTTTACTTCAAAACCACCTTAAAGTACGTACTCTGGGTTGAATACACAGTATTGAATAATGTCCATTTTTTTAATTAAAAACTAAAAAAATTAAAAAAAAAGTTAAAATTAAAAAAAAATTTTTTTTTGGTGTTAAAAATAAGTTCCAGGGGGATTCGAACCTAGGCCTTCTGTATGCTGAGTCTTACGCTCTAACCACTCGGCTACTGCTCCGTCTCAGATTCTGTGTTAAAAAGTACTTTTAAACGAATGTTTCAAAATGTAGTTTCCCGACGTCAAATCAAATTCATCCGTTGCAAAATTATGAAAATTTGTTTACAGACCGATTTTAACTAAATATATATCAAAATGGAGAACTCAACGGGTTAGAAACATTGGCGTTGTTTATTTAAAAATCGTATAGAGATCTACTGAGAAATTAGGCTCCAAAGTTAATAAAATTTTCTCAAAAAACTTTTCAAAATGTCGGGTTTTCTCGAGTTTTTTCTATACG
>JASAMX010019122.1:0-34401 GCA_030248175.1 Microlaimidae sp. YZB2_3 | reverse complement strand
GGGTGGTCAAAATGGGCCTTAGGGGGGGGGGTCAGGGGTTCAAGGGGTCGATGATATTATATATATACACTAATAGGAATTTTTAATTGGAGTAAATTTATATAATTTAATTTTCAATTAATAAAACAGTAGACAAAAAAACTGACATATATTAGTATATATGAGCTTTAATTATTATAATAGAGGAGCATAATTTGGCAGGGGGAGGAGGTGTTTCGTTAAACATCATCTTTATCTTGAGTAGCGACAGTCGACACGACATCCCAATCCCACCGGTTTTAATATTTAAATTCATCGCGAAAACCCCTTAAAATTTACGGCTGGGTGGGGGTCCCACCCACGTTGCAGTACTACATAATAATAACACTAAAAATGGGATTTTTGAAAGATACCACCCACCCCCCTCAGATCCGGAAGGCTGCAAACTTAGTAATTTTACTGTACTTATTGGACATGGGCAAGGGTACGGTTAACGGTTTATCGCCTTAAAATTTTAAAACCTTTCAGCTTCGAAAAAATCGGGACTCCTGAAATATTTCTGTATTTACTGCAGTGCAGTACATGTTATGTCACCGCAAACACTCTTTTATTGTAAAAAAGATTAAAAAACTTTTGTTTGTTTTTAATGCTATATACAGAAATAAAACAATTTAATCCACAAAATTTAATATTAATCCTAAAAAAAACCCTTAAATTAGATCGATTTTAAACTAGTTATATAACGTGAAAAAAATCTCGTTCAGCTTTTTTATAAATAACCCACTCAACCTGTAGGAGAGTTGAGGGTACGGAAGGATTCCACTGATACCCCTAGATGCAAAAAAACCAACAAAGGACCCCACCTCAATCGTCTATCGTTTTAAAATTAAAAAAAAGTTTATACATTTAGAATATAGATAGACATTACATTTACGTTGCAATTGCAAATATATAAAATTGGTTGCGAAGACATTTGTAGCTTTTAAATAAGAACTTTTTCTTTCTTACTGGTTTAAAGATACCCTTGTGTGAAACAAGCGCATGATTTATGTAAGTACACAAAAGGGCAAAGAAAACAAAGAGTTGTTTGTTATTTAGATGAAAATATATGTTTTCTTTTTAATATATGTAACACTACATATAACTAAATGTGGCTTGATTAATTTTGATTAACCTAACAAAATGATAATTTGAGCTAGGTTATAAGAATGAAACCTTTATGGTTTAACACTCTAAGAATTTAATGGTTTTATCAAATCAATATTACGCAATGGTTTATTTGCCATTGGATATTTGTTGATTTTTAAACAAAGTATTAGCAGCAACATGGTATAAAATTAATAAATACATTTTTTGTTAGTACCAACTAGAGGTGTTATATACGCTTGTTAAGTCATCAAGCGGAACAGCACATGGAGTAATAGTAATAGCGGAAAATTAGGTAAAAAGTTGTTTCTATGACGTTAAGATCATTAACTTCAGCAAAAGCTAGATGTTAGAACTTTAATATATGAGTCTTTTTTTGTTGATCCTCTTATTTAAAAAACATATGTAGGGTACCTATATTAGTAGTTTCTTATAATTTTTATTGTTTAACATACGCTTTTGATTTTTTTTATACGATTAAATAGGGATATCATATAATATACTATGTTTTATAATATAAATATAATCCTACAATCAAGTACAGTATATAAAGATTTAAGGTAACAGAGGGGGGGGGGTTAGGGAGGTACTCGTACTACTGGTACATTTTTCGTTTGTTACCCATACATGGGCACGGGGGAGGGTTGGAAGGGGGTTAACCCCCCAAATTCTGAGAAGGGAGGGTTTAATTTTAATCCCCCCAACTCAGAGATGGGTAGGGGGGGAGAAAAGGTTAACCCCCCAATTTTGGAAAAATTAAGAAAAGAAATGTCTTTAAAATGACTTTTAACTGCTTCCAAACTTAAGTTTTGAGGTCAAAATGAATGTTTTAAACAATAAAAAGCTCAAAAATGCAACAAAAAGGGCTTTTTCACCTAAAATTAGCGTTTTTTACCTATTTTTTCTTTAAAATCGAAAAACAGTATAAGTAAAATGCACTCCAGAAAAAAAACGGATATGGGTATTTTGCGTTTCTCGGATTTTAAACCCCCTCCCTAATTGGGTTTAATCCCCCTCACTCCGGACCAACTTGCCCATGTATGACCCTCCCCTGCCCTCCCGACCAATTTAAAAGTATATTTTTTTATTTACTGTCAAAAACACGGTTTTTTTTAGTTAAAAACAGTGTTTAAATACACTTTTTACCCGTACGTTACCCTTACAATTTTTGACCCTTACGTTTTTTGAATTTTGAGAGAAAAAAAATTTTTCTTTAATATTAATACAGAAACTTTCCTGATGCGTTCCAAAAGCATATTAATGGTCAAAAAAACAAATTTTTTCCGCTTCGCGGGTAGTTAAAATTGAATATTTATCTTAGTTTTTCGATTTCAAATCGATTATGCCGTTCAATAGTTAAGGAATACATGTTAAATCAAACTACTATAAACACTATTAATGTTTTATTAACGTTTTAAAAACATGTTTTAAATGTAAAGGGATAAAAAAATCTTAAGTTTTGTAGTAAACATCATCTGGAGTTAAAATTTCTAGTGTACCTATTTTAGAGCCTTCAATTAAAAATTTTCTCCTCCGGGGGACATTCTGCCCCCGGACCCCCTGACAAGGGGCTCTGCGCCTTGACCCCGCTGGGGGGCTCTCGCCCCCAGACTCCCCATTTCTGGGGGGCTGCCGCCGCCAGACCCCCTTCAGGGTTAGTATTTACCCCCCCAGACCGCCCCCCCCCCCGAAATGAAATCCTGGGCACGCCACTGTACCCACCTATATATGCTCCTGCTGGTCACTACTTTTCGATATTATATTACCAATTACCCTAATGGATTTTTTTTTTCAATGGTCGGATTTTTCGTTTTTATCCCAAAAAAAATCCACATGTTAACATAGAGTAGGTCCGGTCGGATATATACCTACCTATGAATATATAGCGCATTAAAATTCTAATTCTTAATAGGTTTTTATTTGCAATATTTCAAGCCTAAGCTTAGTATATATATTTTTAGTTAGGTGCTGCATTTTTAAAATGGCTTAACAGAAATTCTCAGAATTTGGGGGGTTTACCCCCCCCCTCAACCATAGGTGAGAAAGGGGGGGGGAGGCAGGGTGGGGTCCACCCCTCTAGTCTCGAAATTTTGGACCCCCCTAGACGAAAATCTAGGGGCCCCCCCTCCCCCAAACATCCGAATTTTTTTAGCCCTGACCCCCCTCTAGATTTTGAAATCTGACCCCCCCCTCCCCCTCGGGAAAATTTTAGGTACCTTTTTTATACTAAATTTTCTTCCAAAAACGTGAATTTTCATCACATATTCATGCTTTTACACCCTTTTTATACATGAATATGGCTTTTTATTTAATAAAATGTAGTATTATCGTATAAAAAGAACAATTATTAAAGTTATTATGGTTTAAAACTGTTTTGCTTTGAGCATCGGACCCCACCTGACCCCCCTCTAGATTTCAAAAATTTGCACCCCGGGTCGACCCCCCTAAAAAGCTAGGGGGGATCCGGACCTCCCTGGGACCCCCTCCTAGAATTAAAAATTCGATTTACCCCGGGTAACCACCCCCCCTAGCTTCCCCGACCGTGCTCACCTATGCCCTCAACCCCCCGCGTGCCCGTATGACTGAGGACCATGGGCGTAGCCAGGATTTTCGAAAGGGGAGTTTAATCCATACGTGAGAACAGTCCCGGCAGCTAGAGAGGGAAGGTGGTTACCTGGCGTAAATCGAATTTTGAATTCTAGGAGAAGGGTCCCAACTCCCAATGGGGTCCGGGCCCCCGCTCTAGCTTTTTAGGTGGGTCGACCCATGTTCAACACCACAAAATTCTATAATAAATTTTATTATATTTAATAGGTTTGCTAAAAAATAATTGAATAATTTATCTACCGAGGTTGAAACATAAACAAAACACTTAAAATCGCGAATGTGCCACCCAACACAACGGGTCATTGCGCGCGACAGAATAAAACAGCCATTTAACAATGTGGGGATGTTCATATCATGAGCCAGGCAAACAAAGGCGGACCTGAACATACATAAATTGAAGTGTTTGGAGAGTTACTCAGCTCTCCAATTTGTGTCTCATGCCGATTTAAAATAGAATTTTTTTAGAATTTCAACTGTATTATGACAAAAAAATAACCACCAACCTTGAGATAAGAATATTTTTTCTTATTAGCATGCATCGCGAAGGAAGCATAGGTACGCGTTTAAATTTTTCGAGGAAAACTCGGAAGGCACGCAAACTATATACAGACCTGTGCACTGCCCCCCCCCCCCCCCCGGGTTAAAACGGGGGAGGGGCAATTCTAAAATGGGGGGGGGCACGGGGGGCAACTTTTTTGAAACGGGGGGGCAAGCAGGGGGAAAGAAAAAAAAGAGAAAAAAAGGAGAAAAAAAGAGAAAAAAAGAAGAGAAAAGGGAAAAAAGGGACAAAAAAAGCGGAAATAAGGTAAAAATAGGTCTAAAATTGCTTAAAATACATTGAAATAGGCTAAAAACTGCAAAAAATTCGCGATGATGGCGTCATCATAGGTCAAAAATGGCGTCATATTTTTAGGGTACTTTTTCATTTTTTGGCGGGGGGGGGGGCAAATCCTCCAATAAAACGGGGGGGCATTTTTAGACCGTGCACAGATCTGTATATATATATAAGCCATACATGGGCAAGTTGATCCGAAGTGGGGGTGTCATTTGGGCGGGGGTTAAAATCTGAGAAACGCATTTTATCCATTTCGTTTTTTTTTTGGAGTGCATTTTACCCATCGTTTTTCGATTTCAAAGGAAAAATATGTTAAAAAAACAATAATTTTATGTCAAAAAGCCCCTTTTATTGCATTTTGAGCTTTTTATTGTATAAAACACTCATTTTGACCTCAAAACTTATGTTTGATGGCAGTTAGAAGTCATTTAAAAAAATTTTTTTCTTCATTTTTCCAAAATTGGGTGGTTAACCTTTTCTTCCCCACGACTTCTGAGTGCGGTGATCTCAGAATTTTGGGGTGGGGGGGGTAACCCCCCACCTTCTTTTCTCTGTGCCCAGTATAATTGAAGTCTTTAAACGGCAATTTTAAATTCCAGTGATGTCAAGCCTTTAATTTTGATTATTAACATTGCTAAAACTAAAAACAAAAAAATGAGCGCTCAGTTGGATAAATAATGGGAAAAAATTCAACTAAAAATAACCAACAGCGCATGCGTTTTGGGACAGCAAACACCTGACAGACACGGGTTAAAACCAAATCCGCAAACATCCGAACTCCCACCGCTCCCCACTCTTGGTATACATTTAGCATAGGAGGATCGGAAGCGCCGATTTACTCATTATATACCAACGACAAGGTTGAACTATTTTACGTTTTAAAAAACTCCCCTGGGCCCGCCAGCGAAGCCTGCTTATAAGCCTACGGGATTATTAAAGAATAAACAACACTGCCTTTTCGGCGGAATATATATAACCAAACAAAAAAAGCCGCATTGTTTATAGCAGATAATGTTCTTTTTTTGTTTACATGCGATTGTTTTTGAATAGAAAAGAATTGTAATTAAAAGTGAAGCGTAAAGCCGTCTAGAGTTTAAAATTATGATGCAAAATAGCTCATAACCAGGTAATTTTAAAAATTAAAATAGGAAGGGTTGCGAATCTTTTGGGACCGCGAACAAACTTCTATATATAGAAAATTCATCAGTGGTTAAATCGACCTTGACTGATGAGCTTCAGTAGGTTTAGATAGGATGAAATATATAATCAACAGCTTGTAGACAAAATATACCCCAGAAAATCAGTGGGGCAGTGCAGTACATATGTTTTAATTTAGTTGTTGAATCTATTTAATTGGAAAAACGATAATAAAAACGAATGTGAACGAAGTTATATCAGAAAAATTTAACCCACTCCCACCCTCATTAAATTTTTTATTTTATTTTCACACCTTACCCTCCTCTCTGCACTTTTCAAATAAATCCCCACCTTTCCCTTTTCAGCCAATTTTTTGGACATATTTTGATCTATATTTACTCAAAAACAATGTTTTTTAGTAACAAACAGTGTTTTCAAATAGTTTGTATTAGGTACCTAAATTAATAATCCTATGTTTATTAAAAAAAATACTACAATTTCGTTTGGAAACCGGACCCTTCGTTTAACCCCATTTATAAATTTTAAACTGATTTCCCGTGGTGATCCTGCTCCAAAAAACAAAACAAAGGGAATTGGTACGAACTACCCCTAGATCCCGTATATAATTTTTAAAGGTCATTCTCCCGGGGTAGCCAGCCAAGGCCCGGCTCATTTATGAATTAGTTTTTTTATTTAAAAATTATGAAAATTATAAGCTGTTTAAAAACAAATATATTATGTATATAAAATATAAATACCTGAAACTGAAAAAAGCATCATGAAAAAGTAATAAATAGCTGAAAAAACCTTTAATAAAGCCTCCTTTAAAAAGAAGAAGCAATAGTCGGCAAAAAAATAAAATTCAGTGCCTGGTTGATGTTATGATAGGAGTTCAGTATATGAGAGTAGGTTAGTGAGATTTATGAAGGGCGTTAGCTAGGGTCAGAATGGGCAACAATTTTCCCTGGTCGGAGAAGATAATTGGAAAACCTGTCCGGACCTGACCGGGTTATAAAAGTCTGTTAACATGCGATAGTAGATATTACCAGCTCCTCGACGGCAATAAATTAGTTACCGAAGAAATGCACGGCTTTCAGGCTAATTTGCTGCCGCTCCGAAAATTGATAGATGGGCCGGAAAGGGCGATTCGATTGGTCCGAATAGTTGGAGGCTGACCGCCGGTCAGTCAGTTAGTCAGCTCAGCCGCTTTTCAACTCAATCAGTGGGCGACCAGATGGGTCCCCCGGGATATGAACCACAAGCGGCGAGCGGTTCCTAGTTCCTTCCCGGTTCCTTCGGGTTCCTTTCCTCCTGCCGAACAGATTCGCCTGCCCGCCGGGTGGACGGACATAATGCGGGAGATTAGCACGAGAAAGATTTTTAGCCAACTCTTCCAGGCCAAAGTCAAGCTGGCGTCGTCCTCCGCCACCAACCGCTTTTCTTCAGTTTCTTCGTCTTCATAGTCGAAGTTATTTTTCCTTTCCGCTTGGCTTCGATGGGGGGAATGGGAGATGAGATGATGGGATATTATGTAAATCGATGCTTCTCTTCTAGGTTTCCCTTGGCGATTGGTTCGAGCCCAACAGCAATCTGCCCCGAGCATTAACATGTAACGGTTTAAATAGGAGGTGGGCTTTAAGCGGGTATAAATCCAGATATACACAGAGCCGAGAACAAGTTGCTAATCCTCCGAGGAAGCCTCTTCAATCTGCTAATTTCATTAGGAAGCCCTCTCTCTCTCCCTCTCTCGGGCTCTGACTGGTGGTAGACAGCCAGTGTCGTGGCCCTCTGATTGAATACAATTTGGGAAAATAAGTGTTTAGGCTTGTTGATAATTTGGGGTTGTTTGCTATATGACTAGAGCCGAATATGTTAGTGGTTATTTTACAAAAACAAAAAGGGCAAATCTCGTTTGTTATTGTCATTTTGAAAATAACAACACTCAGACAACTAAACTGATTTAAAAGTTGCAATGCAAATGGAATGAAGGAAAAAATAAAATTTAATTAATGAGGCAATTTTTAACGACGATTCTTTTATTTTTGTTATATATTTTTTATTATGGCTTGTAGTTTCTAAAGATCTCCAAATATTTTAAATTTAATTGTGTTGCAATAAAAATTAAGTTTGGGCTGTAGTAGTGATTTGGCTTGGCTGGACCACCCCGGATCTCTGGGGTAACGCACCGTGTGATATTTTGTGGTAAATCGTTTCCGTTTCAGGGAGGAGATTTGCAAAACTAAAACCCTTCTGCGCGAAAAAAACACGATCGATTGGGTTTTGATTGTTTGTAAAAATAAATATATATACAAAAAGCCGGTAATTTTAGATAAAATGCCTTTTATATAAAATGCTACTTTCCAAAATAGTTTTATATAATAAGAAAATCAAAATTAGTGTAATGAAATTTTTTTATAAAATAAATGCAAAGTTTAGATAGCTAACTAGCTCTTTATGATTTTGCAGACAAAGTGTTACTGTTTTCTGCAGGTGTTTGGCCACAGATGAACACGTTCAAAAAGCTAGAGGTGTGTTACTGTTTACGTGTTTACTCCGGGCAAATGACATTTCAAAATCAAGGAGGGGGGATCCTAGGGCCTAGGAGGGTCGAACTGTCTAGCTTTCTAGGGGGGTCGACCCGGGGTGAAAAATTTTGAAACCTAGAGAGGGGTCAGGTGGGGTCCAATTTCCGAAGCAAAATACTTTTAAACCATTACAGGTTTAATAATAGTTTTTTTATAAGATAATACTACATTTTATTGAATAAAAAGCGATATTCTATTCAGGTATAAAAAGGGTGTAAAAACACGAATTTGTGTTAAAAATTCACGTTTTTGGAAGAAAATTTAATATAAAAAAAGTACTTAAAATTTTCTCGAGAGGGGAGGGGGGCATACATGGGCACAGGGGGATTAACCCCCCAAATTCTGAGAAGGGGGGTTTAACCCCCCAACTCAGAAGTGGGTGGGGGGAGAAAAGGTTAACCCCCCAATTTTGAAAAATTAAGAAAAGAAATGTTTTAAAATGACTTTTTAAACTGCCTTCAAACTTAAGTTTTAAGGTCAAAATGAATGTTTTAAATAATAAAAAGCTCAAAAATGCAATAAAAAGGGCTTTTTGACCTAAAATTAGCGTTTTTTACGTATTTTCCCTTCAAAATCGAAAAACGATATGGATGAAATGCACTCCAGAAAAAAAAAACGATATATGTATTTTGCGTTTCTCGGATTTTAATCCCCCCTAATTTGGGGTTTAACCCCCCCACTCCGGACAAACTTGCCCATGTATGGTTTAACCCCCCTCCCACTCTGGACCAACTTGCCCATGTATGGGAGAGTCAGATTTCAAAATCTAGAGGGGGTCAAGGGTAAAAAATTCGAAAATTTGGGGAGCGGGGGGCCCTGGTTTTTTTTCTATGGGGGGCAAAATATTTCGAGGATGGGGGTGGACCCCACCCTACCCCCTTGTTCATCTATGTGTTTGGCTGAACTTAGGAAGCTTTAGCCATCTGAATACGCGGTCATAGGTGGGCAGGGGGGGTTGGGTGGAGGTTATACTCCCCAACAATCCCGATTATAGCCGACACCCCCCTAAAATTTGGGGGTACCCCGAACAACCTTTCCCCCCTAAAATTTCGGGAGTCCCAGTACTAAAAATGGGGTATTTGAGGTATACCCCAAAAAAATTTTGGGACACCCCCCCCCCAAATTTCGGGGGTCGGGTATACTCCCCCAAAAAAAAAAAAAAAAATCCGGGAGGCTGCCCACCTATGTACGCGGCCAATATTGCTTCTGGAAAACACATGGGTAGTTGATTGATAAATGAATGCGAAGGAAAGAAGCATTTTTAAAATCTTTTTTACTTATAAAAAAAAGTAGCTCGTCAGGGACGTAGGCGGGGGGGGGGGCCGCCCCCCCCCCCCGAAACGGTCGGACGCGAGAGAAAAATAAGGAAAGTGGTTGGGCGGGGGGAGCGGCCGCCCCCCCCCCCCAAATGGTCGCCAGATAGTAAAATTTGGGGGTTTTCAGATGCTAAAAATTCAAAATTTTCTAGCGCCTCGCTAATCGCTCGGCGCCAAACTTTAAAATAATTTTAGTACCCCAATGGACCCCCAAAAACCAAAAATCTGTTCCGCTTCGCTTCGCTCAGCGGTCACTTTCTATAGTATACATACATATATATCTCGTTATTTATGTTGCCGGATGCTAATGTTATTTTAAAGTTAGTACAATAATTTTTATAAGTAATAAGTACTACACAGAAAGCAAAACAAACAATCATATTGGTTGATTTATGTACCTCCCGCCTCACCCCTCCTAAATTTTCCAGCCGCCTATAGCATTGGCTCGGATTTTTTGCATATAGGTAGGCAGACCTGTGCACTGCCCCCACCCCCCGGGGTTTAAACGGAGGGGGGAATTCCAAAACGGGGGGGGGGGTGCACGGGGGGGCAACTTTTTTGAAACGGGGGGGGGGCAATAAAACGGGGGGGGGCAAGCAGGGGGGAAAGAAAAAAAAAGAGAAAAAAATGAGAAAAAAAGAAGGGAAAAGGGAAAAAAGGGACAAAAAAAGCGGAAATAAGGTAAAAATAGGTCTAAAATGGCTTAAAATCCATTGAAATAGGTTAAAAACTGCAAAAAATTCGCGATGATGGCGTCATCATAGGTCAAAAATGGCGTCATATTTTTAGGGTACTTTTTCATTTTTTGGCGGGGGGGGCAATAAAACGGGGGGAGCAAATCCTCCAATAAAACGGGGGGGGGGGCATTTTCAGACCGTGCACAGGTCTGGGTAGGTACCCTAGAAAACATGGAGCCGAGATGCTGCTCATGTGCTTTGGTTTACAATGTGGGTTTAGCCAAGGGGTCTGAAACTAACGTCTCTAAATTCCTTTTTCGTAAAATCCAGGCTCTGTCAATGTGTGCTTATGTAATTTTTAACTAAGAAAACATGTTTTTACCGCTAAAAACATTAGATAATAGGTTATTAGGCCAAAAACAGTGTATTATACAGCTTTATCTACGTTTATCCCTGCTTTTTTAAGGTTTTCAAAAATTAAGGAGGGGCTCCGCCCCCCCTCCCAAAATTTCGGGGGGGGGGGGGGGAGCCCTCCGCCCCCCGAAAATTTTTTTTGTACTAAAATCCGCCCCCCCCCCCAAGTTGAAACTTTGGCTACGTCCCTGTAGCTCGTATTAGAACGTGGGTGTCAACGAACTCCGCCTTTCACCCTAAGTTTGACAAATTTAAAATTCGATAATTTCCTAATTTTTAAACAAACACTTATTAAAATTTTTTGCTATTATGCCGATTAAAACACAGAAAAGAGGATTTTGTGTCGGAATATGGTGCAAAAATTTGGATCCGCACAGCATTCCGTGTTTTTAAAAATTTGAATAGTGTAAGTGAAAAAATAATCTTTATTTGTATGTTTATATTCCTAATCCCAAACAAACCTAACTAAAAAATATTTCTGACAGAATAATATGTATCCATATGGAATATTTTAATTAAAAATTAAGTTTCAGCCCCATGCATTGCATTAACCATTGAACGATCTAAAAAAGTATTTGAAGTGGTTCAATTTAGTTCTTACATAGCTTGCTGATTATCTAAGCCTTTGAGTCTCACTCTCTATATATACAATAAATCATAAACCATATCTTTTTTTCATTGGGCTCTTTGGCGACCGCCATCGGTTTACGGTAGCCGGGAGGTGAACTGATCTCGCAGACCAAGCAAGACCTTGAACACCTGTGAACATTAATTTGATTCAGACGACAAAAAAATTGTGGAGGAAAGTGGAGTTTATTTACCCCCTAGTTTTTAAATTCCGGGGGTTTTCTGTTCCTATCTATATAAATAAATAAATGTGTCTACCGTCTTCCCCATTTTTTCTCCCTTCTCCTCAACTCAATCTCCAGAACTTACTTACCTGGAGGTTCTGACTACTATCTAACCCAAGTTGGACTATCAATATCACTATGGTTGAATTAAATCTGGCTAACGTCGTAAATTAGTATTGCGACATGAGCGAACCAATTAAAATTGTGCGTGTATGACTGTTTTATTTTAAACAAATAAGAACGCAGAATTTTTTTAATTCCACTTTTTCGGAAAATAACAAAAATTAACCATTACTTTTGACTTAAAAAAATTTGCATTTGGGATCTAAATTAGTGATGTTCCCAACCTCCAATATCATGCTCCGGAGCTCCGGCCATTTGAAGCGAAAGGAGCTCGGGAGCACCGCCCCTTAATTGAGCGATTTAAGGCTTATTTAACCTTGAAATACATTTTGAACTACTCCATTTGTATTTTTAGGAGTTTTTTTAATTGATTTAAATAAGTTTTTATAGCAAAAAAAATATACTTTGCAAAAAACTTTTGACAAAATTCTATGCCATCACTCTTTAATTATTC
This sequence comes from Microlaimidae sp. YZB2_3, assembly GCA_030248175.1. Classification (NCBI taxonomy): domain Eukaryota; kingdom Metazoa; phylum Nematoda; class Chromadorea; order Desmodorida; family Microlaimidae; species Microlaimidae sp. YZB2_3. Next base: position 22,277 of record JASAMX010019122.1, on the reverse strand, counting down.
ATGAAATCAGTATCAATTAAAATAGGGCGGAGCTCCGGGGTTGCTCCGGAGCTCCTAAAAGTGGAGCTCCGGGGAACATCACTAGTCCAAATTGAGTAATTTGATAAATTTAAAATGTTGATTTTGATCTTTATTATTAAACCGCTTTCGTTAAAATTTTTGAATAGTTTTGTTGTTAAATAATTCATTCAATATTGCAATTATCGAGGTCGGCTAGATTTTATTTGTCTATAGATCTCAATTTTCACTTCATTAACATTGCGCATTAAGATAAAAATAACATTATTAAAAAGGTAAGGTTGCATTGCAATTATGTAATAAAATTGCGTTTTTAATTAAGCTCTCCCCTCACATTTTCATTATGTATTGTCAACCAACTCTTAAACACTAATAATAGTTTTCTGTGAATAAATGCGGATTTTCCTACTGTCATTTCGATTATATAAAACACTCAATTTTCTTGGCCAATACATACATATATATATTTTTTTGCAAGGACTACATGCAATATTTTTTACAATTATATACGTTGTTACATCGATAGTTTTTCGCCAGTCACTGTCGTTAGTGTGTATGACTAATTCGACTTGTTTACAACACATCACACACCACATTACGCCACCAGTTTTCACTACAAAATGATTCGAAGTTAAAATAAAAAAAAAATGCGCTGCTCGTGATTTGTCATAGTGGAAACGCAATATTAAGGTTTTAAATAAAAAAATGGCTAGCCTAGACGTTAAAGATTTATTCACTACCCTACCTTTGAATGAAACAATTAATATTTTTTAGAGCGTAGAGGATTTTTTTAACAGAAATTATAACACTTTTGGGTTTGATAAAGCGGATCTCAAAAAAGCACTAAATTTAGCTACAAAAGAAAGCTTTTTTCTATTCGATAACGTATTTTATACACAACTGGATGGCGTGGCAATGGGTAGCCCTCTCGGCCCAGTTCATGCTAATGCACTTTTTTCGCATCATGAGAAAACAATGGTTGCGTGATTGTCCAAATAATTATAAACTAAAATTCTACAAAAGATACACATGTGGACGATATTTTTGTACTTTTTGAAGATATTTCACATTTGGATAAGTTTGAACAGTATATGAACTCAAAACATATGAATATTAAATTTACATCTGAAAAAGAACAAGACGCGTCCTTCTTATTTCTGGATATACACATAAATCGCACTAATGACACATTTAAAACTTCGGTCTATAAAAAACCAACAGCAAGCGGTTTATATCTAAACTAAAACAGTTTTTTGCCTAAACATTATATGCTTGGACTTTTAAATACCATGCTTTTTCGCGCCCACAAAATTTGTAGCTCTTACCAACTTTCGCACACAGAAATTATTCAAATAAAAAGTACCATTGTCAAAAACCAATCTCCTATAAAAGTTCTCAATAATGTAGTTAAAAATTTTTTTAATAGGTTATTCGTACCTAAAGTTAAAAATGTAACTGTTCCTCAAAAAGACGTCATTTTCGTGCTTCCATATCTTGGTTATGTATCTAAAATTACTCAAAACAGGATACAAGCTCGTTTTAAACATTTAACTCAAGTTCAACTTAAAATAATTTTTGTGCCATCTTACAGAATTTCATTCGGTTTTCAGTTTAAAGACAGAATTCCTTTTTTTCTGAAATCGAGTTTGGTTTATCAATATAAGTGTTCTGTTTGCAAAAACAGATACATCGGGAAAACGTCCCGTAGACTCCGATCTCGGTTTTCAGAGATCATAAAGAAATTTCTGAAAGGACCGAAAAACGCGTGCATAATGTGAGATCAGCTGTTTTTTTAGCACTCTTTGCAATGTAAACATAACACATTCCGATTTTTCTGTATTAGACCATGGTAATGGTCTAAGTGATTTATTGATTAAGGAATCTCTTCATATTCGTAAATCTCAACCAGAAATTAACACGCAACAATGGTCCGAGCCCCTTTATTTGTTCTAGCACCATCAAATCATTTTAAGTCACCGCTAAAAATATTTTTTTCTTCGTTTTATTTTAGCTTTCCTGCCGTTTTCTATTTATTTTTTTTTTCAAAAAAACCTTTTTTTCTCGTCTGTATTTTAATTATACTTGCAATTTTTTATGCGTGTTTTTTTATTATTATGCATTTGCAAATTGTTTTAAGGTTTTATGCGTTTTGACTGCAATTTTTAACAACAAGTAGCCCGTGTCAGCCGTACGGCTGACAAATAATTTTTCCCGCATTTTTTATATTCATTTACTATTTTTTTCTCAAAATTCAACCCTTTTATGCCATTCCCGTGACTGTAAGCTTTACAGTGATACCTCAGTTACCCACTCTAATTTTAGTTGGGGAGAAGGGTTTTTCCCTCTTTTGGTGAAAATATGTTGTCCAGCATAAAGATGTCCGTGTTAATTTTTTACTAAATTCAACCACCTTATGATGCTCCCTGAACTATAAAATTTCCCATAATATCTCATTTATCCTGATTTTTTCTGTGGTTGGGGAGGAAGGTTCTTCCATCTTTGGTAAAAATATGTTGTCAAATATAAAGATGTCCATGTTATTTTCTTAAAATTTTAACCCATTTATGACATTCTCCAGACTGTAAGCTTTGCAATGATACCTCATTTAGCCCAATTCGTTTTCTGGTTGAGGAGAAGGGTCCTCTTTTTTGGTGAAAATGCGTTGTCCAGCATAAAGATGTCCTTGTTATTTATTTTTAGAAAAATTCAACCTTTTATGACATTCCTTGAAGATCAAGCTTTGCAATGATATCTTATTTAGCCCAATCCTTTTTGAGGTTAAGGAGAAAGCTTATTCCTCGTTTTAGTAAAAAAACGTTGTCCAGCGTAAAGATGTCCATTTCCATTTTTCCAAAAACATGATATTCTGGTTTCACACTGGCGAATTACTCTTACCAATAAGTTTGAGCCAATTTGAAGATAAAAATTTTTTCAACTTTCAAAGTCCATAGAGCCCTGTTTTTGTGAAAAAGTGTTGTCCAACCAAAAGATGTCAATGCATTTTTTTGAATTTCAACCCCTTTATGACATTCCCCTGTCTGTAAGCTTTGCAATGATATCTCATTTAGCCCAATCCTTTTGCTGGTTGGGGAGGAAGGTCGTTCCTCTTTTTAGTAAAAAAACGTTGTCCAGCATTAAGATGTCCATGTTAATCTTACCAAAAAACATGACATTTTGGTTTTACATTGGATAATTACTCTTATCATTAAGTTTGAGCCAATTCAAAGACAAAAAAATTTTCACTTTCCAAAATCCATAGGTTTCTCCTTTTTGTGAAAATGTTTTGTCCAGGCTAAAGATGTCCATGCAAATTTTTTTCTAAATTTCAACCTCTTTATGACATTCTCCGGACCGTAAGCTTTGCAATGATATCTCATTTAGCCCAATCCCTTTTGTGGTTGGTTAGCAAGGTAATTTATACTTCTTTAATGAAAAAAACGTTGTCCAGTATAAAGATGTCCATGTTCATTTTTCCAAAAATCATGGTATTTTGGCTTTACATTGCCTAATTACTCTTTCAAATAAGTTTGAGCCAATTCTGAGTCAAAAAATTTTTTAAGTTCCAAAATCCAAAATCCAAAATCCCCCCTTTGGTGAAAACGCGTTGTCCAGTATAAAGATGTCCATGTAAGTTGTTTTAAAGTTTCAACCCCATTACGACATTCCCTGGGGTATAAGCTTTCTAACGATACCTCATTCATCTTAATCCGTTGGGTGGTTAGGGAGGAGTTAGGGAACACACAGACAGACAGACACACACACACACACACACACACACACACACACACACACACACACACACGCGCGCACACACACACACACACACACACACACACACACACACACACACACACACACACACACACACACACACACACACACACACACACACACACACACACACACACACACACACACACACACACACACACACACACACACACACACACACACACACACACACACACAGACATTACGTCTATTTATATATAGATTATAATAATATAGTTTGTCATATTTTACATCTTATATATAATAGTTCTTATTTAGCCTGACTGAGGATGGTAAATTTACTTTACCGAAAGCTGTCATCATGATAAAGGTTTTAACTTACGTGTTATTATTTATAATGTGTTTGTTTAAGTTAAAATAATATTAAGAAGAAAAAAAGAGCGACGAAAACATGTTTAATAACTATTTACTGCTTTGCGATATTTTAAAAGCGGCGCGTTGAGCTTTATTGCGCTGCGGCCTTCCTTCGCCCCATAATTGGTCTATACAATTTAAAAAAAATTGTTATTGTTGCAGTTTGGCTATTACTGAGCGATTAAGAAAGTGGTTTGCTCTTCCCCATAATTATTAGCAATTTTTTTTATGAAAAGGTCACTAATTATAGCCAAAACCAAAAAAAATAACCTCAAGAAATTGTTTAAAACGTTGTGAAGTTACTAAATACGTAATTGATGGAGTTAAATCGGTCGAACACAAGTGCCTTAATACCCAATACGAAACTTGGAAAAAAATTGGACGTTTTTCACATGAGCACAGACTTAGCTTCGGATACTAGAGTAAATATCCTAATGAAATTCAGGTGTGCGGCCAATTTAGCATTTATGTTAAAAAAATCTACTTTGAATATTAACCGCAGCAAAAAATTTTTGGGGGACCCCAAAAATAAAAAAAACAAAAAAACACGAAAGTCTAAAGTTAAGCAAATTAAGCTAATTAACATAAATGCTGAACATGTTTAGGAAAAATTTTTAGGTTTATAATATCAAAAAAATATGAGAAATTGTATGGTTATCAAAAATTTATATAGTTTTTATTGCCGAAGGAGCTATTTACGATTTGTTTTTTCAGCATACGCCATTAACAACGATTAACCGCGCAGTGGCTTAAAGGAGCATTGTCACAAATCAAATTCCTATATTGCCCGAAACGGACTGCTCCTTTAATACCAAACCTACCTAACTCAAATTCGGGATTTGAAGTGCTCCACTACAAGGCTACAACATTTTTTAAATTCAGCTCGATTGGTTCAGTATTAAAGGAGCAGTCCGGGTTGGGCGATATAGGATTTTGATTTGTGACAGTGCTCCTTTAACCCATTTGATATAGGGAAAAGAGCGCTCCGTGGTCTTCACTGATGACAAACAAAAAAATTAAAACAACAAAAAAATTTATCAATTTTTTTGTTTTGATGCTTGATTTTTTATTTGTTTCAAACTGGTGTAGCCTTGATAAAACTAAAACTTTAAACGCACAGCTTTATATTTTATGGGTATTTTTTTAAATTTCAAATTAACAGTTTAAACGTGTTTATTATTTTGTATTGCACCCAGGATTACGAGTAAAACGTATAAATAATTCAAAATAACACACATCTTTAATTTACAACTGTATAAATAAAATATAGAAGTAATTTAATTAAAATAAAAACAAAATATCAAAATAGCGATTTAAGATACAAAAAAAACAAAACTTAATTTTTAATTTTTTTATCATTCGCATTCGCGGTATTTTCCAGGGCTATGAAAGCCCTATCTATTGAATAAAATCAGAATTAATAACCAGCCGTAAAAATTCTCCAAGAATAGAGCAGGAGAAGGGAGTGACGTACTTTGGGTGTTAAGCCCGATTCATTGTATCAAAAGTTAGAGTTAACAATGGAAACAGCACCAGTCGTAATGAATAATGTTTTCACGGCGTAGAGAAAGGCACGGGTTCAGCATTTGCTAAAAACAAAAAGAATTCTATTTTAATCAAAAACTAGCCTTGAAAAATGACCTAAGAATAGAGCTGGAAAAAGGGAGCGATTTTTGCCCGGACGTATGTTTAGACAGAAAAGATATGTACTGAGGTGGACTTTTTTCACACAGTTATACAGTGTTTATTTTAAATCAGTGAAGTGAAATTTAAGAATTTATAAAAAGATCCTGCTTTAATATTTTTTCGTGATTTTTTTCTAAACGGGCAGATTGGGATCTGTCATTTTATTGTTAAAAAAAACCCCATTATTATGAAAACCAAACACTTTTAAAGCAACATTTTTGCCAATCCGAAACCTAAATAAAGCCGTTTAAAAAAGAAATGTTGTCGAAGTATAATAGAAAAAAAAGTTGACAATGTAAACTTTGCAGCAGCAAATTTATGTTTTTGTTAAAATGGTCGATTTTAACATTGAATGCACCAAATCGCAAATTTTTTCGCAATTGATTAGTATTTTATAAAAAAAACAATTATTATTTTTTTACTAAAACTAAACTAAAATCTTTCAGGCTGAAATTAAGGGCGTAACCGCTCGCCGTAAGAGAGAAATAAAGACTGAACGCGTGAGAATAAAAATATTAAAAAATTGTTAGTGATAATGTAACCAATTATTATTAAGTCGCGACACGTGTGTCTCTCCACGTCATATTTTTTCAAAGAACGAGTGGTTACTTTACCACCTAGCTATTTTCACCCCTCATAGAATTCATCTTTAGTACCTCTTCTCTGTTAAACATGAACTTTTTATGTTTTTGTTGACATAAAAATTATAAAACCCAAGAAAATTTCCGATTGTACAGAAAAATTTTTCAGCAAAATTTTGCTATTAAACCTATATATATTGCTAATTTTGCTATTAGAAATGAATAAAATTCTCAAGCCTCGGTTGATTCCTACGTAAGACCAATTTACACAACTTTGAAAAATTCTAAAAAAAGTTTTAGGGTGTTTAAACGCTGGTTAAGATAAGAACATAAAATAGACACATTACTAACCAACTAAGCTCCGTCCACAAAATACGAAAATAAAATACATTACTATGTTAATCTATGTCCTGAGTCTCGAAAAAAATTCCAAAAGTTTTAAAAGTTAGGTACACGTCTTTGAAATGCTAACCTGAAAATTTAAAAAACCGTAAAAAATTTTTGTAGAAAAATAACAAATATTTTAAAAAATATGTCACACAGGTAATTTTTAGTTCACAAAAAGTCATAACTTGTGCAGTATTAAAGTTAATTTTAAAAATCAAACTAAAAATTACTTGTATTTAGTGGATTTATTATTGGAAAACAAAGTCGTTTTATTAGAATATTAAATATTTTATTCATTGTTCCTTTTGTTTGGTAATTATATTAATTATTTTGCAGGATTGCCTGAAATATATAACAATAAAACAAAAAGTTAACTATTCTTTTTATATTTAGTACAAAAACGAAAAATAAAAAAAATTCGGCATTCTAATTCGTGTTTTAAACATCATAACCACAGAATTTTAATTGGTCCGGTTATGGATTTATGGTCGATGCAGCCTTAGGAACTTGGAGCTGGAACTTGGAGCCAAAAATAGGGAACTTGGCCAAAAAGCGAAAGCCAAAAATAAATTGGAGCCGTAAGTTGGGAACTTGGAGCCGAAAGTAAAAATCGCTAAAACGTTTAGCTAAGCCTAAGCGATGCTTAAATATAGCCCCAAAAGAATTTTTTTCCGAAAGGCTCCAAGTTCCCATTGCTCGTGGCTTCAAGTTCCCAAAAATTTCCAACGGCTCTAATTTTCATTTTTGTGGCTTAAAAGACCCTCCCGGTCATATCTCTACACAAACGTACGAGATCAGCCAGATATAGTTCAACCATAAGTATTTGTTGTTTTGCTAGAAAACTTTTAAGGATTTTTTTAAAATTTTTAAGTACGCGGTTTAAGTCATGTATCCGACTTTTACATTTTTAGAATTTTTCAGAGACGCAGGACATGAATTAAAATTATAATTTATTTATTTTCGTGTTTTTATGAACGGAGTTTTCGTGTTAAAGGGGATGCGTCTTTACTATAATTATATGCTACTTTTTCCCAAAACAATAAGATCATTCAAAAACCGATTGGACAAAATGTCAAAATGCGGCGGTTACTTACATTTCTTCAGTCGTTGCCTGTGACGGAACTGTCTCCAGAGGCGTCGCACTCGTTTGCTCAGTTTATTTCCGCCGGTGGCTCCGCCCTCCGCGTTATTTCCGCTGGCGGCTCCGCCCTCCGCGTCCTCCTCCCGCTCCGGCGGCGCTTGGAGTGCCGCGGCGCTCTCCGCCTCCGTCCCGTTTTCCAGCCAAACCGGCGAGCCGGGCGGGGATCTGCTCGCGTCCGGCGAATCCGGGGCCTTGGTCCGGCTTTTTTCCGGTCCAGCTTTCTCCCGATTGGTTTTCTGTTTCTTCCGGCTTCGGGCGAGCAGGCGATTGAACGGGCTATTTTCCTTGCGTAGCGCCCGCTCCCTCTCTTTCATTTCGCGCAGCTTGCGCATATTCTCCGCGAAGCTCTGCGCCCCGCCCACCAGCTCCTCCGTGTTCTGCAGCGTCCGGTCCAAATGTTCCGTCCGCTCGTCGAGGGCGTCTCTGGCTCGCGCGAAGGCGTTATTTCCCGTCGAGGCGCCGTCTTGGATTCCTCCGATACCGGACGCGCGTCCGGAAGCCCCGCTCCCGCCGTCCCCCTCGCTCCAGTCCGTGCTGACGCGGCGCATTCGGACTCTGGGGCGGGTTATTTCCGCTGGGCACTTGCTGGACAGGGACAGAGTGCTCCAATCCCCCGGACTGGCGGCGGACTCGGAAGGCGATAAAGTTTCCAGTCCCGAACTCAGCGTTAGAGCGGTGAAGGATTTGCATACGAAGGCGTAAGCGCTGTAGGACCGCGGGAAACTGGCCCGCAACGTGTTCGCGTTGTTTTCGCACATTTTCCCGCGTATTTTGAAAGAGCGAAACGTTGATTTTTTCCCTCGAAAATCTAACCTATAAGGACGGGTGTTTTTTGTAACGGTTTCTTAATATCTAAAGAATCGCCAGCTTACGGTTAGTTTACAGGCATATTCATTGAACTTTTGGAATTGGATTAAAAAACACATTTCATATATTCATATCAAGAAGACCGTTTGCCGTGTATTTTTATATGCTTTATCATGTATTTTTATCAACCGTTTTCACAAACTTGCATCGGCGTTACATTATAGACTTCATAACATGCAATATCGCTATCTTGATTGCTTTGATGTACACGCGTGCACGTAGATTCTTCTCGTATATTTTTCCGGTTATCATATAAATGGTAGGGTAGCTAACTTAATTTCGACCACCTCTTTATATTTTTTAGATAAGTTTTTTTTGGCTTTTCCAATCGACTCATGAATTGATCTAAAAATCAAACGATAGCTACTTTTGTTATTCCAGTGCAAAATTTAAAAATTTTTGTTACACTTAAAGATCAGTGGAGGTTTAAAATTTTTTACAGTGCCCGAAGTTGAGGCGAGTGCCATTAACTTCGGCCACCTAGAAAAAACTGGCTCTAACTATTGCTGAAACAAACAATAAAAATACTTTAAGGTTACGTATTGTTCTTGGTATATATAACTTAATTTTTTTCCGTTTGCAAACTCTTATAGTTATTAGCAGTTTTTTTTTTTTTTTTTTTTTTTTTTTTTTTTTTTTTTTTATTTTTTTTTTTTTTTTTTTTTTTTTTTTTTTTTTTTTTTTTTTTTTTTTATAATTTTTTTTTTTTTTATTATTTTTTTATATTTTATTTATATATATTTTATTTATTATTTTTTTATTTTTTTATTTTTGTTTTTTATTTTTTTTTATTTTGATATTATTTATTTTTTTTATTAAATATTTATAATTATTTATTTTATAATAAATATAATTTGTTATTATAATATTGTTATTTATTTATTTGTGTGATTATAAATTATAATATATTGTTTTTATATTATATAATATTTTTTTTAATTTTTTATTTTATTTGATTTTAATATTATATTTATATTTTTTGAGGGAAAATATTTTTTTGGAAATTATTGGGGTTTGGATTGGTTGTTGTATGATTTTTTGTTGGGTGGATTATGTTTATGGGGGATTGGAGTCTTCTTAGATGAGGAATGGAATGTGTGGGGATTGGGAGGGGGAGGGGGTTGGATGATGAGGTGGTGGGAATTTGGAAATGAGGGGGTTGCTAAGAGATGTGGGGGGGGGAGTTGGGAGTATGGTGGGAAAAGAGAGGAGGGGGCTGTAGTTATCGTGTCGGAGGGAGAAAATGAAATGAGGAGGGGATTGAAGAATCGGTCTTTGTGGGGGGAGGGGAGAGGTGGGAGGGGAGGAGGGGGAGGGGAGGGATAGGAGGGAGGGGATATAGATGGTTGAGATTTGGTGGAATTATGTTTGATTTGTTTTTTTGTATTTTTGTTTTGGGAATGATATATATAGTAAGTTTTAGATTTATAAGAAATAATAATTATATTTTATTATTCTGGTTTGATTTAAATTATGGATAATGTTGGTTTATTTTAAATTTATTTTTAGAAATTTATGGTTGACTATATTGTGATTGTGTTTGTGTGAGATATGGGGAGGGTTTTTAAGAAATGATTAGAGTTGGAATTTTTGGGATGAAGAGTGGGATTGAGTTTGAATTTTTTTGGGGTATATTTAGAGATGTTGGTTGTATTTTAGGATTTTTTTTTGGTATTTTGGTTTTATTTGGTTTGTTTTTGTTTATTTTGGTATTAGTTTCTAGGTGATGAATAATATAGGTTTTTGTGTTATGATGTTTAAGATTGATGATTTTTTTTTTTTTGTTTTTGTTAATATAGATAGTTATTTTTGTTTTATTGTTATATATTCGGTCTGATATTATATATTAAAGGAATGATAATATTTAATATTTATAAGATTTGTTTTATAATAATAATAGTTTTTAGTTAATTTATTAATTATTTAATCTGGTTATGTTTTTGTGATAATTTGTGTGTATTTTTTGTATTTGTTTTTTTCTAATTTTGGTTTTTTATTTTTAGGTTAGATTTAGATGTTATTTATTTTGGATTTTTTTGAGTGGGAATAATTAATAGTTGTATTTATTTTATTTTTTGTGGGGGTTGTTGGTTATAATATGTCTATTTTATGTTTTATTTAGGTTTACTAATTTTTTTAGATTTTTGTTGTGTAATTGGTTTGTGGTGAGGTTGAGATTTATTTTTTATAGATGATATATATAGGTTTAATAGTTTTGTGATTTTTCTGTAATGGATTTTTTTCGGGTTTTATATTTTATTATAAATTTGTTTAGGGAGAGAGGTTAAGATGATTCTATGAGGGGTGAATAGCTAGGTGGTTATTTTTTAAAATATTTGGAGAGAGTGTGGATTATATATTGTTATTATCTATTTTTTATATTTTTATTCTCGCTTCTTTTATTTCTCTTCGCGGGTTGATAGAATAAATAATTCTAACTAGCTCGTAATAAATAAATATTATTATGTTATATCTGTTAATTATTTTAGTTAGTGTTTTGATATCTGAATTTAAAATAGGATTTTTTAATATTTAAAAATACCGTATTTTAGTTATTATGTGCGTTGTTATTTTAATATAAATTTTGTTTTATGGTTTTCTATTGGATTTATAATATAATATTATTCTTGTTTTGTTTGGTATTTTGTATTTTTTTTGCGGATTGCTAAATATATAATAAATTATTATTCTTTATATTTATAAAAATAAAATTGGATTCTATATTTTAAATATAGGATTTTATTGCGTTTATGATTTATATTATGCCTTCAGATTTGGAGCTGATTTTGGGAGAACTCAGCAAAATATAAGCTAATTGGATTAGATAATCCTATTTTTCTGCTCTATTTGATTGAGATTTTTTTCATCTTGTCTGGTTTTAAATTTCTTTTTTTTTGTGGTAAACTTTATCTCTCAATCATATTTATAGTTTTTTGTTTTTAAATTTTAGGATTTTTTTAATTTATCGGTTTTGTTTATTTTTCTTTTTAGATTTTTTTCGAGAGCGGGGTGTATATATTTATTTATTTCGTGTTTTTATGAGTTTTCGTGTAGGGGGTCTCTTCTATAATTTATATGCTCTTTTATTAATATTAAATTAATTAATATTTCTTATTTTTCTTCTCTTCTTTCACTTCTAAGCTCGCTCTTTTCTTTCCGTGCTCGCTCCTTCTTCGCTGGCTGCTCTCTCTCGGCGCTTATGCGCGGCTCTCGCTTCTTTTCGACGCAGCGGATCTCTCCCTCGAATCGGTGTCCTTTCTCTTCTCTTTTTTTCTTTTCTCTTCACTTCGAGCGATACCTCTTTTCTTGCTAGCGCCGCTCTCTCTTCTTTTCGCGCTTCGCTCCACTCCCCCTCTCTTTCTGAGCTTATTTTCGCTCGCTCTACTCTTTGCTCCGCAGCTATTCTAGCCTCTATTCTCCCCTTGCCTCCCTCCTTCTGCTCCGGCTCTTCTCTGCTCTCGATGCTCCGCGGGGTGGGCTTTCTCCTCCTCGTGGATTTTGCATCACTCTTACCGGGCTCTATTTCCTTTCGCGCTCGTATTGGGTGTTTCTCGTCTCTATAGGGCGTGTTTTTGTCTTTTCTATATATTGTCGCCTCGTTGTTTCGTATTCTTGCTTTTGGTTTATTTATTTTCTTGTATTCATATAGAGGCGTTTGATATATATTATATGCTTTCCGTATTTTTATCCTTTCTTCTCGCGTTCATTATAGCTTCATACATGCATATCGCTATCTTATTGCTTTATGTCCGCGTGCCGTGATTCTTCTCGTATATTTTTGCGGTTTCATAATGGTGGGTGCTTTATTTCTTTTTTATATTTTATGTTTTTTTTTTGGGCTTTTCATCGATTCATGATTATCTAATGATACCTTTTGTTATTTTCTGCATTAATTTTTTTTTTTTTTTTTTTATGCTTTGTACTTATAGTTATTAGCAAGACTTTCAATAATTATGTCAAAACATTGAAAAACAAGTTTTAATAATCTTTGTTTTTGTTTAATTTTTTTGCGTGAAAAAAGTCAAAAAAGTCAAACGCGCAAAAATAAATTTTAAAAAAATACGGTAGCATCATAATATTAGAATACAGCAGAAGAACGGCAGGTTCTTTCACCTGAATTTCAAGGTGGCCGAAATTAACGGAATCTTAAATTGCGCAGTTGGTTAAACGCATTGCAAACTGCTTTGGAAGAAAATATTAAAAAATGAAAATTAACAATTTTGACCACTAAATCAAAGTTATTTTAAGGTTATATATTGCTTCGTTTTAAATTTAATGCAGTTTAAACATAAAGCAAAAACCCAAAAAATCACAAAAATGCCCTTTTTTGTGTGAAAATGCTAATAACGCAAAACCACACGAATAAAAAACTTCGCAAAAATACTTTATTCAATATTCATCTAGTTACTTTTGTGCTGGTTCTATTGTGTTTTAAAAATAAGCTAATTTTTTAACATCCTAAATTGGTGGCCAAAATTAAAGCCTGGTTGAAATTAAGTCAGATACCCTACCTGTTTTACGGTCAGTTTGTTCCGAAAGTGAGAGTCTTATTATTTTAATTATATAATTTTGCTTTTATGCGCATATTTTATTACGATGGGATATAGATGCAGCGCGCAGCGAACTACAGTGGTAGTTAGTTATACGACGCAAAATCTTAAGAAAAATATGGGCAAACAAACACCAATGTTGGTTTGTGAAAACGGACGATCCAAAAACACAAACCAGACATGGCGGGTTTATTTTTTAAATAATTACAAAATAGAGGAAATCGTCGTTACCATGGCAAAATGAGCCACTGTAATTATAAAATACACGTTACTGTGACTCATTCTGTAGTTAATAACGAAAATGAGTTAGAGTCGCATATATATTTTATACAAATCATGGTTTTTTCGCCGTAGTAACGACAAAATGACATGTAAAAACCGACTAAATTAAAGCAATTTAGCACCCACCACTTGATGAACAAATACTAATTCAACCTCTAAATAATATAAATTTTGATAGTTTAATAAGTACTTTGATTTGATGCTTTACAGCATGGACCCTAATTTTTATTGCCTAAAAAGGATCCAATCATGTCTGGTTTGCTTCTTAGTAAAATTCCTACCGACCCCAATTTGCTCCAATTTAACTTTTAAAATATTCTGCGCTTATTTTCCCGCTGGATTTGTATAATCATAATATAACTATAGAATTAAGCTGACTTCTATACTGCACAAAATGTGCATAGTACAGTAAAAAATTTATGCATCGTAATTACGTATCAACATTATCCAAATATGACGCTAGAAAGTGGTTTAAATTTTCAGTTGTAAAATATTAAATTCGATAATTATTAATATTATTAATAAAAGTTTTCTTTTCTTTTCGATTAGATATAAAAATGTCTACAGATGTAAAAACATAAAACCCATAATGTGGCTCGTAATATATTTCTACGAGACAATAAACTTCGCGCGCAGAGAGATTATAAAAGGTTGAAAATGTATTAATTTAAAAGTCTCAAGTCTTTGAAAAGCACATGCGACGTTATATTGAATTAAGGAAATGCGAAAATTTTTCACAGACAGCCACCGACTTTTTTCCCGGTGATTATTGGGTTTTACCTGCTACATGCGGTTTTTGATAGTTTTCTATAAAGATTTCGATCTATTTTTTTGAATCGTAATAATCACGAATTAATATTCAAAACCGGTAAAGCAAATAAAATTGAATTTAGTTAATTACAACAGTTAGCTATAGGTGAAACGAAGTTTATGTAGTTAGGTTTTAAGCTGGATTTTTATCCAATCAAATACCCCAGTGCCTTTAAAAATGCATTTGCCCAAAAACATTATTCTAATTAGGTTCCAAAGGGAATAAGTCAACTAATTAAAAAAATTTCAGCCACGTTCAAGAAAAAGATTGGATATAATAAATAAAAAAAATTGATTTGTATGCAACGAACGAAGGTTTAGAACTTCTAATGTATGGAAATTTTTTTGCAGTTTAAATTTAATATATTTTTTTCAAAAATTTCAAACAGCCGTAACAATACCGCGTGAGCATTAGGTTTCTTGATTGTAAGACTTGGATTTAAAAAAAAGTCTATGTTTTTTCCGACAATAAAAATGAGTTTCTTGCACGCACGGCTTATAAAATTACTTACTTTATTGATACTTCTACGGATGTGTTCAAATAGAAATCGAAACTGAAAAATGATCCCCATTGTTTAGATAAACGGATACGCATGAAATTTTAGTATAGGCAAATTAAACCTGGTTGAACTCGACGAGTTTTGATATTGAATTCAATATTTAACAACAAAACAAATAAAAAATTAAAAAAGTTTGTTTAATATCAAAGATTTTTTTAAAATTTTTTTATCAATAATTGTTTTTTACCTGAAATGCAATTTTTTGACGTGTAAAATTAAAGTTATTTTTGTATATTTTTTAAAAAAGTGGGATTAAAAAATGGAAAGTCTAAATCTGAACCTCTTCTAAAAGTGATAAAAATATAAAACATAAAATCCATTGCTTGTTTGCTTAACACAATTATAATAAAAGGAAAATAATGATACTCTGATATTTTAAAAGTTTAAAAATACATAACATGAGATTATATTTTTTTAGCAATTTTTTTTTATTTTTTACGTTTATATGTTTATATTTTAAATCAATATTAGAGTACAAGACTTATAAGAAATAATTATTTTTTACATTAAAATGAGCAAAATTCAAAATTTTTAGGGTGCGGGGTCCTTGAGCTACCAGCAGGGAACTGGGAGCCATTAAAATTTCTTGGGAACGTGAAGCAAAGAGCAATAGAAACTTGGAGTCTTTAGGAAAAAAATTGGTTTGGGGTTAGATTTAGGCTTCGCTTAGGCTTAGGTAAACGTTTAAGCGATTTTTACGTTTGGCTCCAAGTTCCCGACTTACGGCTCCAAGTTACCTATTTTTAGCTCCAAGTTCCAGCTCCAAGTTCCCAAGGCTCCATAGACCCTAAATCATTTTCTACGAGGTCAGCCAAATATAATTTGTCTGGGTTGAACTATTTCTGGCTCTGACTTCGTAAAGTTGTCAGGACATGAGAGTTATGAATTATCAAAGTTAAAAAAACTTATTGGAACGCAGAATTTTTTTAATTCCACTTTTTTACATATATAAGTAAACTTTATCCAATATAAAACTTTCATTTTTATTCCAAATTAATTTGATATTTTATTGTTAAAATTTAGCATTTAATATTCAATTTTAAACCGTTTTTAATAATAATTTTAAATTTGTTTTATTGTTAAATAATCGATTTAATACAATTCATCAAACTTAACTAGATTTAATTCATGTATAATCATAAATTACTTTTATTAGTTTTTTTAATATTTCAACATTTTAAAAAAGCCAATTAAAGGTGCGGTGCGGAATCAAACTTTTTGTCTTCGATTTTTATAATTTTTGTGAAAACCTTTCCCCTGCTTCCAATAGTCCACAAAATTTTTTTCAATAAAATATCTGCAGTGAGTCAGGAGTTATGACCCCCAAAAAATGACATTTTTCGACAATTCTGTACGTGACAAATTGCTCAATGGGTATTACGATTTACGTTACAAATTATGCACTCAAAGAAAGCGGCTACTTTCTACCCTGATTTTGTACCTTGATCGTTAAGATATGTGCAGGATTTGTGGAGATATTGCGTTTCCCGTACAAAAAACCCGCGATTTTTCATTAAAAACACCAAACGATTTTGTAAAGTTTGTCCAACCTTTCTTTCCTTCACTTCGTGTTTTTAGCGCAAAAATCGAATGTTTTTGTACGAGAAACGCAATATTTCGACAAATACTACACCACTTAACGATAAAGGTATCAAATCGGAGTAAAAAATAGCCGCCGCTTTCTTTGAATACATAATCTGTAACGAAAATCTTTATTCCCGTTATCGTTAATCGGAAATCGTTATAATTTTTGGCTTAAAAGAAGGGGTATAAAAGTCCATTAAAAAAATGTTTTTTTCATATTTTGAGCAAAATAATTAGTTTTGGCATATTATTTAGAACAAAACAGAGCAAACGTCGCATGGTAAATTTTACAAGTTTCACCATAGTCAAAATACGCTCCCATCTAAAGGGAATTTGTTCAGTGTAAGCAAGAATGCATATGCATTCTTGGTGTAAGAGATCTGTTATGAGAGTCATATATAATCATTTTTAGCCAATGAGGGCTTGGAACAAAAAATGGAGATCTTTTATTCATTGGAAATCCAATTTTTTCTCAAGTGCTAATTGGTTAAAAGTGATTCTAAGAGTTCCTCCCACAACCATTCCCACAGAGCAAAACATATATGACGTGATCACGAATACTATATGACATTTTGAGGGTTCTTAAAATCCAGACGTGTTTAAAAACAAGTGAAATAATTTGAAATAACATTATTCTTTATAAAAGTATTATTTATAAAAACGGTAAACACCGCCCGCCACACGAGAAAAAACTGTATGTAAGTAGTATGTTAAAACAAAATTAACATTTTTGATAGGTTTTAATTATTTGATTTTGCGATTTTTCCCGTTGAATCAACTAAACTCGAAGGTTGTCTTGAAACGAAAAACCTAACAAGCCAAGGTTTTTGCATAAAATTCTTAAGCAAATATTAATTTGAAGTAATTTCGCTTTAATTTTTATGCTTTTTCTTAAAAACATACGTCGGTTTGCAATTTGCTTCTGTAATAATTTTTATTTTATTTTCTATTTTTTCATTCACAACAATTATAAAAATATTGCAGTAAACAAGAATGAATTTAGGTTATTTTTGAAAAAATAAACACAATTAAAAATAATTAATAAATTTTAAATACAAATTAAACAAACAGCGCGTAACTTTCATTTTTTAGAGGATTGTGCCGATTTCAGTAATGTTTTAGTCCTTCCTAATAATTGTAAAATGGATTTATTGGCACTTTTTCAAATTAAAATTTGCTTATTTGTGGATTGAAATTAAGTTAAATTTGCCGTTTTAAAGTGTTATCAAATTTTTTAGGCCGTTTGGAAGACCCTAAATTATTTTAAAATAAATTTTTCAAGGGGTTTTGGCAATAAACAGTTTAGATTTTTGATTTGTTGCTACTTAAAAATAAAAAAAATCACACATAAAAATAAATTAAAACTCTGATACTCGAGAAACTTCATTAAAGTTGATATGTAAAAAAATAAGTGTCGCAACTGCAAAAATAGGCTTTTTCCGATTTTTCCAGAGATAAATCCAAGGAGATTTAATAGAAAAAATTGTTCTTTTTTAATAAATGTTTTGGTTTCGAATAGTTTTTTTAGTAAATACTTTTTTAACAAATATTAATTTATCAATAAAACTGAGTTCTGCAAATATGAAATATTCTGAAGCTATGAAATCATTTAAAAATATTTTTTGTAATTAATTGATTCTATTTTTAAGGTGTTATTTTGTTAATGTACAGACATTTTTCTACAAAAAAAAACAGAAAAAAGACGATACTTAGGCGTAAAAAATTTGATCAATAAAAATTGACAATAATACATAATAAAAAATGCATCACTATACTATATATTGTTTTGAAATAAATTTAATTATCGGAAAAGTCAAATTTTACTCTTTCAGAAGCTTCAATTTAGTTTTTGTTTGGTTATTTACACCAATTACTTAGGAAAAAAATTTATATTTTGAACTCATTGAGATTAAAATGTATGCACTATGCGCGATAAAAAGTAAATTATAATACAGTGATATATCTTTTGTTGTGTATTCCTGAATAGAATATCGATTCTATTTAATTAATAGACGGTCCAATTGACCAGGAAGGTTATAAATAAAAAGATTATTGTTATTTGTTTAATTTCATATATAGGTGTAGCGTGTACATATAGTAATAAGTTTCAGAACAAACGAATATATGTAAAACGAACCTGCAGTTTGCGTAATCATGGGTGGCGCGGGAGCGCCACGGGGCGATTTAGCCCCGTGGCGCCGCGCCAACCATAATGAGAGAACGTGGGTAAATTTTGAAATTCAGAACCTTCTTCTTCTTCTTCTTCTTCTTCTTCTTCTTCTTCTTCTTCTTATTATTCCAACGCTCCATTCTTAAAAACGATATTCCTCATTCGTTACTGATTGATCAAAAATAAACATGGGCTCATTAGAAAGAAGAAGGAATTACGCAACTTTCTTAGGAAGCACTTTTTTCATTTAGGTCCTTGTTATCGATTTATTGATCAAAATAAAAAATTGAAAAATAGACAAATAAAAACTCCCAACCGCACAATAACAGCCTTTTGGCAACAATAAGAATTGTACAGAGCAGACAACCAACATCCCCTCATAAAAACCGCACAAAAATAGCAGACCGGTTTTAATTGGTGGCAGAAACGGCGCCAGTTCCCAGCGCCATCTGCTTCAACCGCGCGGAAAACGGCAAAAACAGGAGAGTACTTTTTTTAATTCTTGCATTACTGATGACAAAATTAATTCAAAGTTTTATTTATCAAAAAAAAAAATAATAAGCGTCGGAGGCGCGGGAGCGCCACGCGCCGGTAATCATCGGTGGTGCGGGGTGCCAACTGCAATTTAACCCACGGCACCGCGCCAACTATACTTAGACAACGTGAGTAAATTTTGTTATTCATGTTCATCATCTTATTATTATTATTATTATTATTACTTTAAAAATTATAATTGCAATCATTGGCGCACGGCATCGCGCCAACTATATTTAGAGAACGTAGGTAAACTTTGTCTGGAGCGCATCTGCACCGCACTAACTATAATTAAACAACGTGGGTTAATTTTGTAATTTAAATTCATCTTCTTCTTATTATTATTTTTTATTTTATCTCGGCAACGGAATGATTATAAACATATGTCATTGCGCAGCTAAAACTATAGTTTATTAGGCTATTTTTTAATTTAATTCAAAAAAAGTGGTAGACTAGCATTGAAAAATGCTCTAAGAATAGAGCAGGAAAAAGGGGCGATTTTTCCCCGGGCGTATGTTTAGACAGAAAAGATGTAGACTAGTCTGAGATGGACATTATGTGGACTATAGGAAATTTGCATTTGGTTTGGCCAGCTGCTCACTAAATAAAAATTTCTACGATATGATAATGATTTGTTTATACATTGATCTAATCACACAGCACTGTTGCATTTTTTTTTAGTTTGATGAAATGTCAATTGAAAAAATCATACTCACAGCAATCTTTGACAAGCGCGAAATCGCCACTTTTTCAAACTTATAGTTGTTTCTTAACATACAAATATAACCTTCTAATTGAAAAAGTGGCGATTTCGCGCTTGTCAAAGATTGCTGTGAGTATGATTTTTTCAATTGACATTTCATCAAACTAAAAAAAAATGCAACAGTGCTGTGTGATTAGATCAATGTACGGGTGTGCATTGCCGGGAAATTTCAATTTAGCCGCGCCTTAGCTTTAGTACTAAAGGTTTAAAAATCGTTTAGCCTTAGCTTTAGTACTAAGCCCAAAAAGGCTTAGTACTAAAGCACTTTAGCCTTAGCTTTTGCCAAACTGACAAATATGGAAATGTTCCTAAATTTTAAAAATTATCCCTTTTTTAAGGTAACTCTTGGCATTGCATTGTTAAGTTTAGGGTAAACTCAACATTAAAGATCTTTTTAACGTTTATTGCATTAGGTCTTAGCTTTATATTTTAAAAATATTATTTTTAGGGTTAATTTTACAATTTTAAAGTTTCTCTTGTAGGGTAGTGCATTTAATTTCGGAACTTTTCTCAATTGGGCATTTTTGATTTTGGACTATATCTTTGGTAATCCTGGACGAAATACGACGTTTGATAGCTCAAATGAGAGCTAATTATATGTAAATGACTGTCGTGAGCTTTTTATTTGTTTTGTTATGATATTTTCATGTGAAATTGTGTGATTTATAATTTTAAAAGAATGTTACTTGTTTTTAGAACATGGGCATTTCATGATTACGCAATAAATCGGTTTAAAAATTAAACCGTCCTGGTAAAATTTAGTCTATTTTCCGAATTTTTAGTCCTCGTGGTTCTACGTTGCGTCTGTGGTGAGCAATCGTTATAAAATAAAATAGTGTAATTTCGGCACACTATTGCTGTAGGTAAAAACGGGTTGAATTTAGTGGTCGGGTCTTAAATTGTAGTTGTAAATAGTTAAAAGACTACGTTGAAATGTGTAGGAGTCATAGCACTGCACTTAAACTCGATTAAGGGGATCTTTTTAAAAAGTGCCGAAATTAAATGCACTTTTTTCCCAAATTTTCCTCATTTTGATACCATTTAGCATTTTAGCTGTAACTTTTTGCCAGTAACACGTTGAACAACAAGTAAAAGCTTAAATTAAAGAAAACCGTCTGGAGATAATGATAAGCTTTTAAATTTTTGAAAATGATGATTTTTTAACTAAGAAACAATCGATTGTTTTTAAAGTGCCGAAATTAAATGCATACATTTAATTTCGGCAATTTTCCATTTTTTTTAAAACTGATTTAATTAAGTAAAAAAACAACTTTCGTACAGTGAATTTTTATGACGCAACGCAGTATCGTAAAAGCTTTAAAATGAGCTATGAAACATGAAAATCAGGCCATACAGTGAAAAATTACATTGGAAAAACGAAAAAGTGCCGAAATTAAATGCACTACCCTAACTGTATTTCAGTTTTTAATTTTAAAAAGTCAAAATGGCTAACTATCAAGAATAGTTTTTCTGAAATGAATATCTAAAGCAATAAAACATTTAACCAACATTTTTTATTAAAAAAAAAACACGTTTACTGCATAATAAACTTTAAAAAATACCCATATGAAATTGTAAAAATAAGATTATTTTAATATTAAGCACTTAGAAACTCGAAAACTCTTTCAAAAAAGCAAAAAATTAATATTTTCTAATGCTTAAACAAAAATAAGAAACACAAAAAAATTAAACCCCATATTCATAGCACCTTAAAACCAAAATTCGTTTTAATCACTTTAAATAGCATTATTGTTTTAAAATATTCACTCATGTTTCTTTTAAAGTAAAAATCTAGTATATTCAAGTTTATATAAGAACAGTTTTTAGGCAGCTAAGAGTGAAGGAAGGGGTTGAGGTGGTTGGTTACCGGCGGTAAATTGCATCTTAAATTCTGGGAAGGATGTATGGAAAATTTTGAAATCTAAAAGAGGGTCAGTGTGCGTCTTGTGGATTTTCAAAACAAAATATTTTAGAGGTGTCAGATTAAAATTCTGGAGGGGAGCCAGATTAAAAAAAGGGAACTTTTCTGAGGAGAACTCGATTTTTGTTTAGGAGAGGGGAGGTTCAAAATTTTGAGGTTAAACGACCCCATTATACCTCACCACTTCATGGATAGAAATCTGATTAAATAATCATGTTTTTGAATGGTGAACACTTTTTTGTTGGTTTTTTGACCATTTTTTTAGGCCAATCATTTT
>JASAMX010019121.1:0-68373 GCA_030248175.1 Microlaimidae sp. YZB2_3 | reverse complement strand
CAATCCGGTGAAAACCTCCGATTGGCTGTAATAGGTCAGCACACTGAAATTTCTCTGATTATATTACGATCTTCCTGATGAAAACGGGGAACGAAAACTTTGCCGACTTAGAAAATATGCTTAGACTACAAAAAATTAATTTTTCAAGCACTTGCCAGGAACGTTGAGTACTGTTCAAAATCCCACTCGCTTAGACACTCAAATATTTCGTTCCAAACTCAACAATTCATATCTATACTGGCGAAGTAATTTGACAAAAATGTTTAACGCTGAAAAAACACCAAATTCTTTATTCAAATGCCGGTCTTCAATTCACGTAAAAATACCTGCGTTCGAAAAGTGGGCTTTCGAAATTTGTGTCGATTTACAAAATATGTTTTCAACCAGCCAAAAAACTATTCGGGTCCTCTGTGCTTCAGTTGCAAAAAGAAGGTGCAAAATTTAATAATGGTTGATCCACGCAAATTAAAAAATGGCATTTTGATATCAATCGTCTAAAACAGAATTTTAGCTTCTTCAAAATCTAACCTTCGGTTTCTTGATAAAAAAAATATATCAATTAAAAAAGGAAAAAACCAATTACATAACAAATAACTGATTTATAAGCAAAAACTAAAACAACGCCAGCTTGAAAATATTTGATATTCAACTGACATACGCTAAACAAAGTCAACAATTAACAACCGCCACTAAGCCTATAAAACAAAAAGAAACCGAAATCAAAATATTTCTACAGGAAACGTCCAAAAAGCATTCTTCAGAATTTGCAAAACTCAATTCGAGAAATGTTTATTTTGGATCAAAAACGTAACGTATTTAATAGCAATGGAAATAGGTGGTCGTCCGCCACTTACCAAATAATGTTTTTGTTAATTGATAAATCACTTTTCTCTTCCAACATAAATATCTTGTAGAGCTAAATTTTACTTCTTGCTTACTCTGATTTTTAAAAAATTTTCTCACGCTACATAGTGTCTCATTTTTATTAAGTTTTCACATAAAAAATTTTGGTTCACCTATTCATAAAGAGTCTAAGCTACACAATTTTTTTTTTAAATAAATTAACCATTTCACTAAAGCCAAAATCTATTTAAAGTTTTTTTTTCAAAGAATGACTAAGTGGAAAAAATTTTTCAGGTAAAGTATATTTTTATTTTTCTAACGGTACGGTTCAATTAGATAATTATTCCATCAATTCACCTATTAACATAATATTTTATAATATCAATAATAAAACTTTGCAGAGAGAGAGATAAAGAGCGAAATGAGTCACTGAATAGACTGAAACAATAACATTCAGATTCGTCTAATGATATACTGCTTCCCCCCGCCCACCTATGGTTTCACTTTTGGTGATCGAAGGTTTGGTTCAAAGGAAAATAGTATTGGTCTTATGTGGGTAGAAAAATTTTGGTTGACAAAGGCGGTAAGTTTAAATTTTTGAAAAGCTAGAAGCTTCCTTCTTCTGGGTTTCAAACTTTTTAAACAATTTTAAACATATTTTTTTAAATTTTCATAAAAAGCAGGTTCTAGTTTTAAATAACATTATTAAATATTTTATTGTATGATTAAAATTTTTTTATTGATTGGGTTAAATTATTGTCATTATTTTTTATTTATATTATTTTAGCATTCGTGCAAGAAGAGTTGTAAGCTGTCTAAGTAAATGCCGAAGGAACAAGCGCTGTGCATTGCACTCATTAGAAAACCAAATTTGTCGCTCACGTCCGTTGTAAGAATTAAACATTTTTATTAAAAATTAAATTACAATTAATAAAATGAAAATATCAATCCTAAAATTTGGATTTTCCTAAGTAGTATACGAGTACAATTCTTTTGTATTATTATCATTGGTATTAATGTAATGACCAAAGATTTAGAATACTAATTTAAATGGTTTACAAAACTTATGAAATAAATTCATAAAACATAAATTTTGATTCTAGTTTTATTAACTCCTGCTTTTTATGTAATTTTTTTATTTAACATTATGTTCTTAAACAACGCCAAATTTGGTTTTGGCGTTTACGGTGGAACTTGCGTTGCGTTCCCAAACCACGGCTGGATGTTTAGCCAAAGCACAGAAATATTGTGCAGAATTTCTCTAAGGCGAAAAAAATAATTAGTTTTTTACGCTCTCAAAATACAAATCAAACATAAAATCAAACTTTTTTAGCTTTAGTGTTTTTTATCAGTTATTTACCATAGAACTGCATTTTTAGTATTTTTGGTGCGGAGTTATGCTTCTAAATTTATTTAGTGAATGAGGTTCTCTTGGTGCTCGCAAAGTCTAGACAAAACTGTAGACGAGTATTTCCGATTTTTTTTCATTTGGGAAGAGAGATGTATCAGACCTGTGCACGGTCTGGAAATGCCGCCCCCCGCTTTATTGGAGAATTCGCCCTCCCCCACCAAAAAATGAAAAAGTACTCTAAAATTATGACGCCATTTTTAACCTTTGATGACGCCATCATCGCGAATTTTTTGCAGTTTTTAGCTTATTTCAATGTATTTTAAGCCATTTTAGAGCTATTTTTACCTTATTTTCGCTTTTTTGTCCCTTTTTTCCTTTTTCCCTTCTTGTTTTCTTTTTTTTTCTCCTTTTTTCTGTTTTTTTTTATTTCTCTCCTGCTGGCTCCCCCCGTTTTGTTGCCCCCCGTTTCAAAAAAGTTGCCCACCCGTGACCCCCCGTTTTGGAATTGCCCTCCCCAATAAAACCCACGGGGGCAGTGCACGGGTCTGATGTATATTCCCCTTGCCCTCGTATGTTTCCAGTCCTTGTTATAATACTTATTGTAAGACAACTTATTGTAGCTACAATTATTGGGATTGGGTTGACCTATGGGATATTATGTCCAAAGAGTGCCGCGTGGAATGTTGTATATTGGAAGGGGAAAGCCTGGTGGAAATGCTTGAAACATATCTCGAAAAACACAGGTACAAAAGTTTCCAAACTATAATAAATATTGTTTCTTATGTGAAAATAATCTTTTACGGTAGCTAACTTACTATTTTAATAAAATAAATACATACTCTTGTGAAATTACTATTATCTTTTTTAATTGGCGTCATAGATAAACAAGGTGGGATGTAGGATGGGGTCCACCTCCCTAGCCTCGAAATTTTGGGGGCCCCCTAGAAAAAAATCGAGGCCCCTCCCTCCCCCCAAATTTTCAAATTTTTTACCCCTGACCCCCCTCTAGATTTTGAAATCTGACCCCCCCCTCTCCTCTTGAGAAAATTTTAAGTACTTTTTTTATACTAAATTTTCTTCTAAAAACGTGAATTTTTAACATAAATTCATGTTTTTACACCCTTTTTATACCTAAATATCGCTTTTTATTCAATAAAATGTAGTATTATCTTATAAAAAACTATTATTAAACATTTAATGGTTTAAAAGTATTTTGTTTTGGAAATGGGACCCCACCTGACCCCCCTCTAGGTTTTAAAATCTTCCACCCCGGGTCGACCCCCCGTAGAAAGCTAGGGGGTTCGACCATAGTTGGGCAGCCTCTCGGATGTTGGGGGGGGGGGGTATAGGGGGGGGTCTGGCAAGACCCAAATTTTGAGGGGGGGTGTACCCAATATTTCCGCGCTGCCTTAAAATGGGCTTAAAACGCGTAAAAGGGGGGGGGGGGGTTGTTGGTGGTGGGGTGGTGTTGTTGTTTTTTGGTGTGGTGTTTTGTGTTTTTGTTTTTTTTTTTTTTTTTAACGTAAAAGAATCTTATAAATGCTTTAAAAGTATGTAAAATTAAAATAAGACCTTATTGCAACTTATAAATTTTATTTTTAATTCTTTTAATAATAATGTGTTTATATATTCTTTGAATTAGATTAGAAATCATAGTTTTTTTAATAATTACGTAATAATAGAATAGTAAATATATTTTGTCTTGATTGTAAAGTCAAGTATCACAAACTTTTTAATCCATAATCTTATATTTAATTAAAGGTTATATACATACATGGGCGCAGCCAGAGGGGGGTCTAGACCTCCATTTTGGGTCGGCAAAGGGAAATATTTGGAGTTCGACCCCCCTTTTAGGTTGCCAAGGATAAAAATTTGAGGGGTCTAAAACAGTGGCGTGCCCAGAATTTCATTTGGGGAGGGGCGGTCTGGGGGGGTAAATACTAACCCTGAAGGGGGGTCTGGGGAGCGGCAGCCCCCCAGTAATGGGGGGTCTGGGGGCGATAGCCCACCAGCGGGGTCAAGGGGCAGAGCCCCTTGTCAGTGGGGTCCCCGGGGGCAGAATACCCCCCGAGGGAGAAAATTTTTAATTTAAGGCGCTAAAATACACTAGAAATTTTAATTCCAGATGATGTTTATTACAAAATTTAAGGTTTTTTATCCCTTTACATTTAAAACAGGTGTTTAAAACGTTAATAAAAGGTTAATAATGTTTAATTAATGTTTTTTGAATAATAAGAGAAAAAATGAAGTATATGACAGAAACAAGGTAATAAACACTCCGCATAATAAACAAGGTAAAATTTTTTTAGCCCTTTTATAACGCTTAAAAATTTTTCTCTGGGAGGCGAATTCGGGGGGGGGGTGTCCTCGGGTACCCCAAATTTGAGGGGGGGTGTCAGCGAAATCCGAAATTTTTTTGGGGGGTATATAACCCCCTGCCCACCTATGGGTTCGACCCCCCTAGGAGCCCCCTCCTAGATTTTGAAATGTCATTTACCCGGGGTAAACACCCCCTAGCTTTTTGACCGTGTTCATCTATGATTGACGTCAAAATTTAGTCTCTTCTAGATTGGTGTGCTATTATGTTTTAGATTTATCTACTTTTAGTTTAAAACCGTACTTGTTTATATTATCTAAAACTTTTAAGGTTTTGTCCGGAATGTAAAAATAAATGCATGAAAGCATACGATTGTCTAACAGGATCTGTTGACAGAGATAAAGAAAAAGGCTACAATAAAAAATTATATGAAGTAAATTATAATTGATTTTATAATAATTATAAATTATTAAAATTGTTTTTGTATTTGGGTTTTGTTTTAATATTTAATTTCTTATACTTAGCTTAAAAATGTTATTTAAATAATTGTTTCTTTACCTTTTTAAACAAATTTTTTAAACTTTCAAACTTTGTTTTATAAACAGTGGAGAAATTTGAAATTTTTGTGCTAAATAATAATTAAAGTATTATTATTAAAGTTATTTGGCATTAATTTTAAATTTACTTATTCATTTGGTGTTTTTAGGGGCTCAAGTATTGCGTAGATGAAGGACATTTACACATGAAATGTTCACCGGATTTTTTGAATAACCTCGTTGACAGAGCAGAAGCAGAGTTGGCTGGAGGGTACGTGGATGGCTTTAAAACGCAAAATAAAGAAAATAGCTATAACCTTATAACGTTTTTTATATTTTAAACGGAAAATACTTTTTTATGATAATAATTAATTGATGAATCTCACATAATAAATAATATTCTGCATACAAGGTTTAGTCAATGGGTTGCGCGCAGCTGAATACACTTACTACTGTAAAACTCTTTATAATTTATTTTGCCTGTGTGTCAGTTACAAAATTTTTTGTGGTCAATATTGTAAAGCTGCACTTATTCACGTTTCTAAATAAAAAAACTGACCTGTAGTTTAACATTCAACAAAAAAAATTTTGTACTAACAAAATAGCCAATATTGTATGCGATAGGTAGTTTAAAAAGAAAAGGGAGGAATCTTTTTATCACAATCATACATGAGCATGAACCGGCAAGCTAGGAGGGGCTACCCCGGGTAAATGGCTCTTTGAAAGCTAGGAGGGGGTCCAGCTAGGG
Source organism: Microlaimidae sp. YZB2_3 (assembly GCA_030248175.1). Classification (NCBI taxonomy): domain Eukaryota; kingdom Metazoa; phylum Nematoda; class Chromadorea; order Desmodorida; family Microlaimidae; species Microlaimidae sp. YZB2_3. The sequence continues at coordinate 62,578 of JASAMX010019121.1, read as the reverse complement.
TGGGGTCCATACCCCCTAGTTTTTTAGGGGGGAGGTCGACCCGGGGTAAACCAGTTTGAAATCCAGAAGGGGTTCGGGTTTTCAAACAAAGTCAGATTACAATTTGGTTTTCTTGGTTATTTCCTTTTCAATATTATTATTATATATTATTCTCATACAAAAATGTAAAACTCACATCTGCTCCCTAAAATCCCCTGATAGGGGTGGGGCCTTTGACTAAAATTCTACATCAACAACAGTGCTGATATAGGGTATTAGGTGGCAATATGGAATATCCATCGCCGGCCAGCTTCAGCTATAAAAAAAATCATTTATTTAAGTTTTTAGCACTAATATAGAATTTTATATACTAAAATAGGCTATTTATGTATAAAAAAATGTACAAAAGTACTGTTTTTTACTACAAAACCGTGTTTTTTACTGTAAATTTTGACCTTAATTCATACCAAAAATTTGGCTCGGAAGGGGGGCGGGAAAAGAGGGTCGATTTCCAGAGGGGGTACGGTGTCAAAATTAAAAAAATTTTAGTGGTAGGGGGGCTCAAGTTTTTTCTAGGTGTGGGGATCCAAAATTTTAAGGGTGAGGGGGGGGGGGTGGCCCGTACCCCACCCCTCCCCCACTCTGCTCATGGCCCGTCCCCCCCCCCCCCCCCCCCACTGCTGATGTATGATTACAATAAACTCTATAACTTCATCAGACACAAACGTACCATAGCATATTATGTGATTAACGGATGATAATGGATCTCATTAAATCGAAAACTGAACACCACCGCCCACCTCTTTAAATTTGAAATAAACCGCCTGAGGACGGAAGTCCAGACTTTTCCAAAAATTTTTGCCTTCTACGTGTGGATAAATACATACTCTTGTGAAATTACTATTATCTTTTTTAATTGACGTCATAGATAAACAAGGTGGGATGTAGGATGGGGTCCACCTCCCTAGCCTCGAAATTTTGGGGGCCCCCTAGAAAAAAATCGAGGCCCCTCCCTCCCCCCAAATTTTCAAATTTTCCCTTACCATGCCATGGGGGCGGGGGGGGGGTTGGGGGGGGGGGGTAACCCCCCCCCATTTCGATTTGCACCCCCCCCCCCCCCCTTAATTTGGTAGTCGGGGGGGGGTGGGGTCTCTTCCCCTTCGGTTTGCTGCGCCCTTGTTCGTAACCGACACCCCCCCCCCAAATTCGCCTCCCAAAGAAAAATTTTTAAGTGTTATAAAAGGACTAAAAAATTTTTCCGCGCTTCGCGCAGAGTGTTTATTACCTTATTTTCCCGTTTATTCACCGTTTATTACCTTTAAATTCCCCCGCTACGCGGGCAGTTTAAATTTCCCTGCTACACGGGCAGTTTAAATTGGCAATTTATCTTAGTTTTTCAATTTCAAATCGATTATCCCATTCAGTAGTTAAGGCATACATGTTCAATAAAACTACTATAAAACACTATTATCTTTTTTTAACATTTTAAACACATGTTATAAATGTATAGTATAGCTATAAAAAACCTTAAATTTTGTAATTACTATCATTTGGAATTAAAATTCCTAGTGTATTTTAGCGCCTCAAATTATAAATTTTCTCCTTTCGGGGGGCATTGTTCCCCCCGAACCCCCCTGACTGATATTTTAAGATCACAGAAAATTATGTAGAATTTAGGTAAAAAAACAAAAGTAAAAGGTATGTTCACGCGATCACCAGGAGACGATTTTTAAGCCGTTTTTAGTATATATTTTTAAAAATTTTCGCCTTCCGGCGGCTGGGGGGGGACACCCCCCAGACCCACCGGCCGACGCTTCGCCTCAGCTGGCGCCGCTACGCGGCGCAGGCGGCAGCGCTTCGCGCCGCTTTGACAACACTTTTTCTCCCCTCCTCAGACTGACGCCCCTGAAATGAAATCCTGACTGCTCCACTGCACATTTTTATTAAAAGAATTAAAAAAATAAATTTTATAAGTTGCAATAAGATCTTATTTTAATTTTACACAGTTTTAAAGCATTTATAAGCTTGTTTTACGTTTTTTTACGCGTTTTAAGCTCATTTTAAGGCAGCGCGGAAATATTGGGTACACCCCCCCTCAAAATTTGGGTCTTACTGGACACCCCCCCCCCTAAAATTCCTGACCCCCCCCTACCCCCCCCAAAATCCGAGAGGCTGCCCACCCCCCGCCCTGATGGGGAGGGTGGGGTCCCCCCCTTTCCCCCTCTCCTCCTCTTGAAAAGTTGCTTCTAGGTTTTTTCTTAGAGGCTGTTTTTTTTTTTTTTTTTTCTTTTTTTTTTTCTTTCTACGTGATTTTTAATATTTTTTTCCTTTTTATTTTTTCCCTTTTTGTCTTATCATTTTCTTCATTATTAAAATTTATGTTTTTACACATTTTATTACCTCAATATCGCTTTTTATTCAATAAAATGTAGTATTATCTTATAAAAAACTATTATTAAACATTTAATGGTTTAAAAGTATTTTGTTTTGTAAATGGGACCCCACCTGACCCCCCTCTAGGTTTTAAAATCTTCCACCCCGGGTCTACCCCCCGTAGAAAGCTAGGGGGTTCGACCATAGGTGGGCAGCCTCTCGAATTTTTTTTGGGGGGGGGGCTCCGGCAAGACCCACATTTTGAGGAGGGTGTACCCAATATTTCCGCGCTGCCTTAAAATGGGCTTAAAACGCGTAAAAAACGTAAAAGAAGCTTATAAATGCTTTAAAAGTATGTAAAATTAAAATAAGACCTTATTGCAACTTATAAATTTTATTTTTAATTCTTTTAATAATAATGTGTTTATATATTCTTTGAATTAGATTAGAAATCATAGTTTTTTTAATAATTAAGTAATAATAGAATAGTAAATTATAATTGATTTTATAATAATTATAAATTATTAAAATTGTTTTTGAATTTGGGTTTTGTTTTAATATTTAATTTCTTATACTTAGCTTAAAAATGTTATTTAAATAATTGTTTCTTTACCTTTTTAAACAAATTTTTTAAACTTTCAAACTTTGTTTTATAAACAGTGGAGAAATTTGAAATTTTTGTTCTAAATAATAATTAAAGTATTATTATTAAAGTTATTTGGCATTAATTTTATTATGTTTATTAGGCTATTTATGTATAAAAAAATGTACAAAAGTACTGTTTTTTACTACAAAACCGTGTTTTTTACTGTAAATTTTGACCTTAATTCATACCAAAAATTTGGCTCGGAAGGGGGCGGGAAAAGAGGGTCGATTTCCAGAGAGGGGTACGGTGTCAAAATTAAAAAAATTTTAGTGGTAGGGGGGCTCAAGTTTTTTCTAGGTGTGGGGATCCAAAATTTTAAGGGTGAGGGGGGGGGTGGCCCGTACCCCACCCTACCCCCCACTCTGCTCATGTATGATTACAATAAACTCTATAACTTCATCAGACACAAACGTACCATAGCATATTATGTGATTAACGGATGATAATGGATCTCATTAAATCGAAAACTGAACACCACCGCCCACCTCTTTAAATTTGAAATAAACCGCCTGAGGACGGAAGTCCAGACTTTTCCAAAAATTTTTGCAGATCCAAAATTTTAAGGGTGAGGGGGGGGTGGCCCGTACCCCACCCTACCCCCCCCCCCCACTCTGCTCATGTATGATTACAATAAACTCTATAACTTCATCAGACACAAACGTACCATAGCATATTATGTGATTAACGGATGATAATGGATCTCATTAAATCGAAAACTGAACCCAACTGCCCACCTCTTTAAATTTGAAGTAAACCGCCTGAGGACGGAAGTCCAGACTTTTCCAAAAATTTTTGCCTTCTACGTGTGGATGAATACCCCTTAGCTTAACCGGACAAAAATATCTAGCAATATAATATTATAATAGGTTACTTTTAACAGTTAAAAAACGGTTGTTTTTATTTAAAAAAATTATGGATTCTTCATAATTTTTGAAAATAAAAAGGTATAGCGGTTCGTCTGTTAAGACTTACCCGCGAACATATAGTGGGCATCCTTCCAAATTTTGTGGTGAGAAGAAACCAAATCCCAAAAAATTGGGGAGGTGTCTCAAATTTTTTTGTGTGTACACCCCAAATACCTTATTTTTAGCGTTTTTAGTATTGGAACGTTGACTCCCAATTTTTGAAAAAGGTTTCCCTGCAACCCTAAATTTTTGGAGGGAGTTTCAGCATTCGTTGTTATTTTTTTAGGGGAAATCCATACATGGGCATGGGGGGGTTAACCCCCCAAATTTTAAGAAAGGGGGCTGAACCCTCCCCCCACTCAGAAATGGAGGAGGGATAAAAAGTTAACCCACCCAATTTTGGAAAATGAAGAGAAAAGTCTTTAAAATGACTTCTACCTGCCTCCAAACTTAAGTTTTGAGGTCAAAATGAATGTTTTAAACAGTAAAAAGCTCAAAAATGCAATAAAAGGCTTTTTGACCTAAAATTTGCGTATTTTACCTATTTTTTTAAATCTAGAAACGAATTCACTCCAGAAAAAAAAACGATATGGGTATTTTGCGTTTCTCGGGTTTTAACCCTTCCTAATTTGGGGTTTAACCCCTCCGCTCCGTACCAACTTGCCCATGTATGGGAATAACCATAGTTAAACAGCATTCCGGATTTTTTTTGGGGTATACCCGACTCCCAAAATTTTGGGTGTAACTCCCTCACCCCGTTAAACTTTCGAAACCTGCTATATGCTAGGTTTTTAACAAAAGAAGTTTACGTCGTCATTTAATTGACTAGGAGAATGTAAGGCAAAGTCTCGCTATTCCATAAATTTGGTCGCTCCTAAGACAAGTCACTGACTGGCTCGATAAAGAACAACAACAACAGCCTGGCTTGTCTTAGCGCCTGCCTTTTGCATAATCTGCATAGGGAAGATAAGTTTCAGGTAATGCAACAACAACAACTGGCTCAATATCTGGATATTTCGTCTACTGAGTTTTTAGACCCAAAAAGTATTGATTATGACAATAATCGCCAAATGTTAAGGAGTGGTAACAATATGACAATAATAATAGAAATGTTAAGGGGTGGTAACCCGGAGCGTCATGCGAAAACGTTAGAAATCGGCCAAGAAGAAGTGCTGAACTGCATCGGTCTGTACATGCACGGGAGGCTGCACAGAATTAATGTGGCCTTGCGCACCCTGCAGCTCAGCTTCCAACTCCTCTACTGCACCAGCGTCATGGCACTCTACGGAAATTTTCAGGTACTACAGTACATTTTGGATATATTATATATATTATTTTTAACAGCAAAAAATGTTTACTCTATTTTTTTAAAAGTGCAAAACGCAGTTGGCAAATTTGGTTGGTATTTAAAAAAATATATTAAAAAATTTAAATTTTATTTTAAAAAGTTAGGTAAAAGTAAAACAAATTGGTTAAAAAATGATTTCCTTGTTCCCTTGTTTCACAAAAATGGGGTTAAACGCTCATAATTTTTTTTTCAAAAGCCTTATCCCCTAGGCAAATTCCAAAGGATAGGCGCTGAAACAAGCCAGGAGGGAGCGAAAACAGTTTCACGTTCACCTGTATAATTGAAAACTTTTCATTCAACATTTTTCATCAAACATCTATATGAATGTTGTCAAATCATATCTTTGCACTCAACTGGTAAATTTTGACAAAAAAATGTTTTGGGACAAAATATAAGGTTTTTTCAAAAAATCCATCAAAATCGGAGACAAAAAGTTTGACCCTGTTCTGTACCATACCTTTAAGACATTATAGTCATAGATAAACAAGCAGTGGTCAGAGTAAGATCCACCCTCCTTGAAAAGTTCTAAGGGACCTATTCCCCAAATTGCGAGTTTTGTCACTAGAAGCCGGTCCACTAACGGCATATTAACCACCGGTTACTTTAGCTGTTTGTTAAAAAATGTTTTATAGCTTGATTGTGCTATTTTTCTCCTGTAAAATTTTGACATTAAATCCGTTTGTTTTAAATTTAATTATTTGATTTTGTTATTTTCTAGTTTATGCATTGAAAAATCATTTTTGTTTTGATTAACCAAAACAAATATATTAAAACTAAACAATATATTGTTATAAAACTATTAGAAATACCTTACAAATATAACCTTCTTAATAACCAGCTAACTTGACCGGTAGTTAACATGCCGTTAGTGGACTGGACTGGCCCCTGAATTCCCTCTAGAATTTGAAATCAACCCCCTACCCTCCCATCGAAAATCTTTTGTGGTGGAAAAATAGTTCCTTAAAAATTTTGTGTGCTATATTTCCACCAAAAATGTTAATTTTTAACTCAAATCAATACAACGTTTTCTACCTTAATACCTTATTTTATTAAATAAAATCTAGTATTAACCTTTTAAAACAATAATTAAAGGTATTTTGCTTTGAAAAAAATGTCCACTATAACCCCCGAAATGGTGGTAACTCGTCCCTCTAGGACCCTCTTCAAGATTTGAAAATGCTATTTACCTGGACTAAAAAGGCCTCATAGCTGAATGTGTCCGTCCATCGATGATTATAGTACCATTACCAACTAATATTTTATTTTGATTTAGACCAAACTGGAGTCCAAAGAAGGCCACAACGAATCTTTTGAAAAGTTATGCGCGGAATTGCAAGGCTCTGCTGCCAATCCTCACAAAACGCCAAAACTGAACAAGAAAGCCAAGAAAGGAAAGTCCAAATCTCAAAATACTACCCTAAAGGTAAAATTACAGTTTAATATTGTACAGGTAGTTAATTTTTACGTTTAAGTTTGTGTAATTTCCAGGTCATCTAATTTGCATTTTACTCAGCGTTTTCTGTATTACAGTTTCATTTGAATCGAATTAGTGTAAGGGACGTACCCAGGGTTTCATTTGAGAGGGGGCGGAGTTCAGTACAAAAAAATTTCGTGGGGGGAGCCCCCATAATTTTTGAGAGGTTAAAAAAGCAGGGATAGACGTAGATGAAGCTGTATAATACATTGTTTTTGGCCTAATAACATATTATTATTTAATGTTTTAGCAGTAAAAACATGTTTTCTTAGTTAAAAATTACATTATTGTCAGAGCCTGGATTTCACAAAAAATGGATTTAGAGGCCTTTAAGACCTCCTGGCTGCACCTACACTGTTAACCAAATCAGATGAACAGCATCTCCATGTGGTTTTAGGGTACCTATATGGGAAAAAAACCAAGTCATTGTTGTGGGCGGCTGGAACTTTTAGGAAGGGGAAGATATCGACCAAATATGATTGTTTGTTTTGCTTGATGTGTAGTACTTAAAAAAAAGCAAGATAAATGGCAAGAAATATGCATACATATAGTATGGAACTTGACCGCTGAGCTAAGCGAAGCTGAAATTTTTTTTGCGTTTTGGGGGTCAATTGTGGTACTAGATTAGCGAGCGATTAGCGAGGAGCTAGAAAATTTTGAATTTTTGGTCTCTGAAAACCCCGTAATTTTACTATCTGGCGACCAATTTTTTTGAGGGGGGGGGGCGGCCCCCCCCTGATTACGTCCCTGGTGTAAGATATTTTAAACAGTGACGCAGTAACCCGGAATTAATTGAGAAGGGGAATTTTGGTGGAAGAAAAGGTCAATCCGGGTGTTTCAAAGCTATAGTAAGAAAAGTGACAAAAGTTATTTTTTTTTTAATTTTTAAAATATGAAAGGTCTCTTAACGCCTCTTCCCTCACGCCTCACTCCAGAGTATGAGGGAAGTGAAATACTTCAGAATTTAGGGTTTTAGTCAGGGACGTAGCCAGGGGGGGGGCGAGGGGGGCGCGCCCCCCCCCCCCCCCCCCCCGAAACGGTCGGACAGGAGGAAAAATAAGGATAGTGGTTGGGCGGGGGGGGGGGCCGGCCGCCCCCCCCCCCCCCCCCCCCGAAATGGTCGCCAGATAGTAAAATTTTGGGGTTTTCAGAGGCTAAAAATTCAAAATTTTCTAGCGCTTCGCTAATCGCTCGGCGCCGAACTTTAAAATAATTTTAGTACCCCAATGGACCCCCAAAAACCAAAAATTTGTTCCGCTTCGCTTCGCTCAGCGGTCACTTTCTATACTATACATACATATATATCTCGTTATTTATGTTGCCTGATGCTAATGTTATTTCAAAGTTAGTACAATAATTTTTATAAGTAATAAGTACTACACAGAAAGAAAAACAAACAATCATATTGTTTGATTTATGTACCTCCCCCTCCTAAAGTTTCCTGCCGCCTATAGCATTGGCTCGGATTTTTTTCATATAGGTAGCTACCCTAGAAAACATGGAGCCGAGATGCTGCTCATGTGCTTTGGTTTACAATGTGGGTTTAGCCAAGGGGTCTGAAACTAACGTCTCTAAATTCCTTTTTTGTAAAATCCAGGCTCTGCCAATGTGTGCTTATGTAATTTTTAACTAAGAAAACATGTTTTTACCGCTAAAAACATTAGATAATACGTTATTAGGCCAAAAACAGTGTATTATACAGCTTTGTCTACGTTTATTCCTGCTTTTTTAACGTTTTCAGAATTAAGGGGCGGCCCCCTCCCCAAATTTCGGAGGGCGGGCGGAGCCCCACCCCCTCCGAAATTTTTTTTGTACTACAATCCACCCCTCAAAATGAAACTCTGGGTACGTCCCTGGTTTTAGTCCATACATGCGTAATTTGAGGCGCGGGTAAATGATATTTTAAATTTTAAGAAAGGTAGGGTGGGTTTAACCCCGCTGGCTTTCTAGGAAAGTATTAAAAATTTTTAAATACAGCAGGTTTAGCGCAACCATTGCCGCAGCCAGCCTGAGGTTGCTTTTTTTGATTGCATAGCCTCCCTTAGGTGATTTCTTCCAGAATGGACCACATGTGTGCCCTGACCTCTTTTGGGCCATTTATGATGTAATTAATTATAGCAATGTTTACAGTACAACCGAATATGCGATACAACAGTACAAGAAGAACATTGGGAGGTTCAGTCGGAGCCGGGTTTCACCAACTCTTCTCGACCAGAAAGCCCTCTTTCTAGCCCTATGAAGCTAGTAGAGGAAAAAGCCCGGTTGAACCAAAATATTAAGCACAACTGCTGTCCCAGAGGACCAAGGAAAGTTTCACGGTAGGTTGTGTTTCGTAGAACTTTATTATTACGCGTAAGGAAAATTTTATACAAAAAAACATATTCATTTGTCAAAAAATTATACTCCTGGAGTTATACTCCTACATAATTATATTTATAAAAAGTATTTCACTAGGTAGATTAAAAACTGAACAGTTAATGTAAAAATAGGTCTCCGTTCCAGATCTGAATATTTGATGCCGTCTGGTCTGATCAAAAAGCGTTACAGTCCAGTTCTGCAACCAGAATACTAAACAATCTTATTCAAGTTTAAGTTTTTTTTCTAAAATACATTCTCTTCAAAATTTAAAAAAAACAAGACAAAACATAGTTTTAATTTCTTAGACTGATTTTTACGTTTGTTTTCGGAGTGGGCGTTTTGTTGAAAAATCGGAAAAAAATTACATAATTACTTTTTTCGGGTTTTTTACGTTTCTTTCCTTGCGTCTTTTTATCAAATAATATGTGATTTAAAACGGTTTTATTTGCAGATCAGAGTCGCCTATCCTGCGAAGCGGGCAGCGACAAGTAGTAGGGAAGGAGTGGCCCCTTCGATTCGGGAAGTCGGAGAGGAAAGAGGACACCGTGGTTCACACTCACACGACGAAGGAGGACGCCGGCTACGGCAGCCGAGAGGGATCTCCCGGGGGTTCACCTTTTACGGGAAGCGAAAGAAGTAAGAAAGTCGACGGTCTGTTGCCGTAGGTGAGAACGGTCGCGGAAGCTAGGGGGGTGGTTGCCCGGGATAAATCGAACTTTGAATTTTAGGAATGGGGTCCCAGGGGGGTCCGGACCCCCCTAGCTTTTTAAGGGGAGTCGACCCGGGGTGCGAAATTTTGAAATCTAGAGAGGGTCAGGTGGGGTCCGTTGTCCGAAGCAAAACAGTTTTAAAACCATAATAACTTTAATATTTGTTTAATAATTGTTCTTTTTAAAAGATAATACTTCATTTTATTGAATAAAAAGCGATATTCTAGTATAAAAAGGGTGTAAAAGCATATGCAGACCTGTGCACGGTCTGAAAATGCCCCCCCGTTTTATTGGAGGATTTGTCCCCCCCCCCCCCCCCGTTTTATTGCCCCCCCCCCCCGCCAAAAAATGAAAAAGTACCCTAAAAATATGACGCCATTTTTGACCTATGATGACGCCATCATCGCGAATTTTTTGCAGTTTTTAGCCTATTTCAATGTATTTTAAGCCATTTTAGACCTATTTTTAACTATATTTCCGCTTTTTTTGTGCCTTTTTTCCCTTTTCCCTTCTTTTTCTTTTTTTTCTTTCCCCCCTGCTTGCCCCCCCCCCCCCCCCGTTTTATGCCTCCCCCCGTTTCAAAAAAGTTGCCCCCGTGCCCCCCCCCCCATTTTGGAATTGCCCCCCCCCCCCGTTTTAACCCCGGGGGGGCAGTGCACATGTCTGCATATGTGATGAAAATTCACGTTTTTGGAAGAAAATTTAGTATAAAAAAGTACCTAAAAATTTCCCGAGTGGGGAGGGGGGGGTCAGATTTCAAATTCTAGAGAGGGTTTAGGGGTAAAAAATTCGAAAATTTGGGGGGAGGAGGGCCCTAGATTTTCGTCTAGGGGGGAGTCCCAAAATTTCGAGGCTAGGGGAGCGTGGAACCCACCCTGCCCCCCCCCCCCCCTTTCTCACCATGTCTGTTGTTTAAGAATAGATAGGTCCGCTTTTATTTAAACGAGCTTAATTTTAGTGTGTTATGGTTTTTTTAATTTTTTACTGTCTTTAAAACAAATTTCAGTTTTTCTTTGTTGGTATAAATTTGATGGCTAATTTTTCGGTTTAATTAAATGTTAATATCTTTTGTGGTTTTTAAAGACTAATTATTTTCAATTGTTGATTTGTTAAGTTTACTTAATGAAGAATGCAAATACTTTAAAAAAAATTATTTTATAAAATTTAATTTTTAAGTAATACACTAATATTTGGGAATCAGAAAACTTCGTAGAAACTGTTGTAACCCACTTTTTAATGATTGCTTACCATTTTTTTAAAACCTTAATAGTGTATTCCCATTTAGCTGGTTTATCGGACACTCGTTTGTAATTTAATCCTTAAGGTCTCTCCGTACAGTTTTTATTGCAGGGCGTTCAGTAGTAAACCAATTGCAATAAAAAGCAAAAATTACCCATTTTTATTTACACACAATTTATTTTTGATTTATTATACTTATAGAGTATTATAATATTTTAAGATATTCAAATGACGAAAATTTGACTAATTGGCGAAAAGCAGGCAACAAATCCTGTTTACAACAATGATATTTTTTTAATTTATGTGATATAAATTTTTAAAATTATAAAAAAATAAAAAAAACATTATTAAAATCAAAAAAAAAATTGTGGCCAAATATGTTTTATGTGGGAATCGATCTCGGGACCTTTCAAAAATTTGACGACGCTAACCGACTATGCCACTACTACCATGGGATGATAAGCTCTAAAAGCGATTTATAAACAAACCCTCTGAAAAAAATCGATAAAACGCACGACGCACGACAAAACTATTTATGCGTTAAAAAATACAAAAGATATTATGGCCTTCCAAAAATTATAAATTTCAATAGAAATATACTATCTGGAGCTTTAAATTTTACCAAATTAATTTAAATCGAAGTTTCACCAAAATTTTAAAAAAATTAACCCCCATTTTTCACGGAAAATTGTATATTAAACCATAAATACAATAGCATTCAATTTAATTTTTACGTACGTAAAAAAGGGTAACGGTGTCTCTCTATTGAAAGTATTTTTTTTAATGAATAGTGTGCATAAAATAATATTTTTAAGGGTTTTAAAAAAAATTCATTGCAATTTGATTTTTAATATCAGTTATTTTAATTACTTACAATAATATAATGAATGAATATTCACTTTATAATCGTGATATTTCTGCCTTTTTAACACTCATATAAATTTTTTAGGGAAAAATTACTGTATTTCACGAGATCTCGTATGCCGAAAATCGCGATTTTCTATACTTAAGAAAACTGTCCGGAGAGACCTTAAAACATAGTTTTCGATATACGCAGCATTTGCAAAAACTTTTGTTTAACAAAAAAATAATTATTGTTACTTTTGTTTTTAAGGTTACGGGAGCGAAAGAATTGAATTTCGAGATTCTGGAAACAATTCTCCATCAAGCCTTATGTCTTGCCTTGAGGTAATAATAATTACTTACAGTAATATTTTCGGCATTTTTCAAGTATAATCCATTTAATTGGTCGCTGGAAAGAAAATACAGGATGGACTAATTTAAACATGGACGAACTACTTCTTTAAAACCGTCATTTTTTAAAAACAACCCATTAAATTAAAATCATTTTTTTAATAAATATTAGACAAAGTGATAAATTTAAAAAATTATCATGATAAAACTCATAAACAACCTGAATCCTTGACTATAGGCCTTAGTTTTCCTAAGCAACCTAAGCAAAACCTGAAAATCAAACAAAACATTAAATTTAGCTTGATTTTAAGGTTTTGCTTAGGTTGCTTAGGGAAATTAAGGTCTAAAGTCCACGACAAATGTTATTTGTGAGTTTTATCACGATAATTTACTTGAAAAATAACCGTTTTAAACGATCCATCTTTCCGGTGACCACTTAAATGGGTTATACTTGAAGAATGCCATATTTTCTATTGTGTTTTACAACTAAAACATAGTGTACTTTATTTAATACAGTATGTAAATTAGTGATGTTCCTACTCTCCAATATCATGCTCCGGAGCTCCGGCCATTTAAGACGGGGAGAGCTCCGGAGCTTCGCTTTTTAAATAAGCTTTTTTAAACTTATTTAAGCTTAAAATACATAAACTACTCTATTTGCATTCCACGACTATTCCTAACGTTTTAAATTAGTTTTGAGAAAATTTAATTTACAAAAAAATATGAAAAAATAATCCATAGCATCCCCTTTTTTAATTTTCCATAAATTTAGTACGAAACTCCGGGGGTTGCTCCGGAGCTCCTAAAAGCAGAGCTCGGCTGGAGCTCGGGGGCACATCACTAATGTAAATGTGTAATAAAATATACGCAGCACGTGTTTTTTTTAGTTGGTTGAACTCATATTTAAATTCGTAACATGCGTTCCTGACTTATCTAAAAAATATTTTTTACTAAGGCATGATACGCAAGAATGAGTTATCAGCATTGCTACCAAACACTACAGAGATAATAACAATATCAATTAATATTATTGTAAAATAATACAAAAAGTTAAATGTTAAAAATGTTAAAAGTAATAGCAGCGTCATTCGATCTTAGCGTCAATGTGTAAGATAGGATTTCCAGCGAATCAGGGAGAGGTTAGGAAGAGCAAAAAGTAGTCAGGGAGAGCACTTGTTAGTCAGGGAGAATTTAGCTTTTATGGACATCAAGTATAGGGTATTTTATTAAATCCAAAAACAAAGTATTAAAAAATTTTGCACCTACGGCGCTATTTATTCATCTCTAAGTTTGTTTTTTCGTATGAATTCTTTTTTCATATTAAAACATAATTTAAATTATTTTTATTGTTACAGATTGTTTGTTGTACCTAAATACGCTTTACCCACAATTTAACAAAACAGGGATATTTTTTAAAATATTGATCTAATTTATGATCTATGGTTAACTAGGAAGAAAAATTAATAATATTGGCCGCTGGGAGATTTATACGGTTGCGCCCATAGGTGAGAAAGGAGGAGGACAGGGCTTTTTTAGGTAGTTTTTTATACTAAATTTTCTTTCAAAAACATGAATTTTTAACACATATTCATGTTTTTACACCCTTTTTACACCAGAATATCGCTTTTTATTCAATAAAATGTAGTATTATCCTATAAAAAGAACAATTAATAAAGTTATTATGGTTTAAAACGGTTTTGCTTTGAACACCGAAGCCCACCTGGACCTGACCCCCCCCCCTCTAGATTTCAAAATTTCGCTCTCCGGGTCGACCCCCCCCCCTCTCTCTAAAAAGCTAGGGGGGGTCCGGACCCCCCTAGGACCCCCTCCTAGAATTTAAAATTCTATTTATCCCGGGTAACCACCACCCCTAGCTGCCGGGACCGTTCTCACCTATGCAGACCTGTGCACTGCCCCCACCCCGTGTTTTATTTGGGGAGGCAATTCCAAAACGGGGGGGGCAATCGGGGGTAGGGGAAAGAAAAAAAAGAGGGGGGGCTAGGTTTTTTTAATGCCAAATCGACGCCACTGGCGCCTAGAATTTCCCGCTGACGCCTAAAATTTTGGACCTAGGCGCCAGCCTGGCGCCTAGATTTTTGGCTAGACTAGACACGTATTTTTTACAGCTTTTTTTAGACAAATAGACAAAAAAGGAAACAAATTTTTTAAGGTTTTAAAAGATCAATTTCTAAAATTTTTCTTGCGCTTCGCTTGGCTCAGCGCGTAATTGTTTTGAACTTATTAATAATTTATTATTTTTGGTGGCATAAAGGTAATACTGCTAATTAATTATATTTTTTAAACCCGAGAAATGCCATTTAAAGTAAAAATCTTAAAAAACTAATTAATAAAGTTTTGTTTTGATCGAAACCTAAAATTACCCTCTAATAAAATCATTATTTGTTGGGATATTGCAAGATTTTTTAAAATTTTAGAAAGAATTGAATTTATCTTTAAATCCTTAAAAAATTACATAAAATTTTTTATGGATTTTACAAAACTGTTTCTATCTGTTTCACTTAAAAAACTATAAATTTTTTGATATTGATATGAAATCAATAGTTTTATTTACTTTAGTTTAATAATTTATTGGAGATCCTCCCCTAAAATTTTAACTTATCAAACAAACGACAATTATAAAATTAGAATTAAAAAATAAAATTAAAATAGGAGTAAGTCCAACGCAAACAAAAAGAAAAAATAATGTAAACAACCTGTTTAAAAAACCCATATACAAATTTTAAACCAACCATACCAAGCAATAATTGGTTATAAACACCTTCCTATTAAAACTTTGCCAGCCAAGCCAACCCAACATTATTTAATGATTTTCTAGGTCTATGCCAATATTTTCTTGTTAAATTATAATCCTTTGGCAAAATTTTACGCATTTAGAAATTGAGCATTGAAAAATAAAAAAAATTTGGATTTTAAGCGTATAAAACAAAAATTTGACTTTAAAGTCATCCAAAAATATAGATGGTACTGAAAAAACTATTATATTAGCCCCATTAGTTGACATAGAAAAATTTTTATGTTTTTGGCGCCTAGATTTTAGCGCTGGCGCCTAAAATTTGGAGGCTAGGCGCCAGCTGGCGCCTAGGCGCCGGCGACAAAAAAGGGGGGGGGGGGGTGGTGGGTGTTTTTGTGTGTGTTTGTTTGTGTTTTTTTTTGGGGGGGGTTCCCTTGTGGGGGTGTTGGTGGGGGGTGGTGGGGGGGGGGTTTTTTGGCAAAATTTAAAATCATCAGGCAGTAAAGCATTATATTCAGTGGCGTAGCCATAGCCAGGGGGCGGCCTCCCCCCTCCCCCCCCCCGAAATCCGGCAAAGCCGGATTTTTTCGTAAGGGGGGACCCTTACGTTTTTTTTAATTTTGGGAGAAAAATTTTTTTTCTGAAAAGTCTAAAAGGTCTCCGAATTCCTTTTTTGTGAAATCAAGGCTCTGCCAATGTCTGTTAATGTAATTTTTAACTAAGAAAACATGTTTTTACCGCTAAAAACATTAGTTAATACGTTATTACGTCAAAAACAGTGTATTATACAGCTTTATCTACGTTTATCCCTGCTTTTAACGTTTTCAAAAATAAAGAGGGGGGCTCCCCCCCCCAAATTTCGGGAAAGGGGAGGGGGTGGAGGCCCCCTCTCCCTTCTAAATTGTTTTTGTACTACAATCCGCCCCCTCCCCCAAATGAAACCCTGGGTACGTACGCCCTGGTTTGAAGCTCATTTAAGCTTGTAACTTTTGGAAAGATTTTAGTTTTAAAAAAATTAAAAAATAATGTATAGTATAGCTCTTTATTTAGTCATGAAATTAGTAGAAAAATTGGACGGGGCCTGAAAGTAGGGCTTTACCTTAAAGCTCAGATCTCCAGCGAACATGACTTGTACTTTATTTTAAACTTTCGAAATTTTTTTAGCACAATACTCGCTGTATTTTAACACATGTGTGCGTCTTTTCTTTTTGTTTGGATTGCGTTCTGTAGTATAATAAAGAACAAAAAAAAATTCAAAGAAAAATTTTTAATATGTAAATTTAGTTTTCAATGAATGAAGAAAACAGGTTAGAACTTATAAGACCCGCAGATGAATGTTTAATTCCGCTAGAGGAGCTGGCCTGGTTTCGAGCCAACGCAAACAGGTAAGTAGTTTTGCAAATTTTTCTACATTCACATAGATGAGCACGATTCCATAAAGCTAGAGGAGATCCCAGGCCCCAACAGTGTCCCGACGCCCATAGGTGTTTTTGGTCGGGTCCGCTAGGGGGGTGTCCACCCCCGGGTGGAAGGCCAAAATTTTTTAAGAAGGGGGGTCCGGACCCTCCTGGCTTTTTAGGCGGGGTCCACCCCGGGTGCGAGATTTCAAATTTAGGGAGGGGGCAAGGGGGGTTCAATTTTTTAACAAAATTTTTTTAACTCAATAATTTAAGTGTTTTTAGGTCTAATATTGAATTTTATGTGCTAAAACCGCCTATTTAGGCCTAAAAAGTGTATTTAAACACTGTTTTTAACTAAAAAACCGTGTTTTTGACAGTAAATAAAAAAATATACTTCCAAATTGGTCGGGAGAGGGGGAAGGGGGGTCAGGCCGGACCGCTCTCGAGCTTTGGGGGGGGGGAGGGGGGCCCCTGGATTTTTTCTAGGAGGGTCCAAAATTTTGGCTCTAGGAGGCGGGGGTGGACCCCTCTGTCCTTCCCCTCCCCCCAAAAAAAACACCTATGCCGACGCCCCCTTCTAATCTTTAGAGGGTTGGTGGACTCAGTGCAAAATTTAGAGATCTAGAGGAGGTCAGGGGGAAGGGTTTTTATGTTCGAAGAAAACTACTTTTAAGGTCTCTCCGGACAGTTTTCACTTCACAGCGTTTCCAGTTGAAATATTGAAATACAGAACAAAAATTATTTTTTTGTTTACATAACATGTAACATTATTATTGTAATTTTAGAACATTATAATATTTTAAAATATCCCAACGACGAAAATTCGAATGAGCGGCAAAAAGTAGGAAACAAATGTAAATAAATTGTAAATATTTAAAATGTGCACTTTATAATTGTGATATTTTTGTATTTCGCGAGATCTCGTATGCCAAAAATCGCGATTTTCCCTACTTAAGAAAACTGTCCGGAGAGACTTTAAACCATTATAGGTTTAATAATTAAATTATAGTTATTTTTATAGGATAGCTATATTTTACTGTATAAAATGCATTGTTCAAGTATAGAAAGAGTGTAAAAGTACGAACTTGTTTAAAAGTTTGAAGCTAGGGAGGCAGTCCTCACCCTTTCCCCTTCCTTTTTTTCACCTGAATTTTTTGAAATAGAGGGGGGCAAGCAGAGTGAAAGAGAAAAAAAAGAAGAAGAAAACGCGAAATTTCAGTAAAACTAGGTCTAAAATAGTTTAAAAAACATTTAATTAGGCTAAAAACTGGAAAAAATTTTGCGCTGATGGCGTCATATTATGTCAAAAACAACACCATAATTTTTGGGTACTTTTTTATTTTTAAGCGGGGTGGGGCAATAAAACGGAGGGGCACAGCCACGAATATTCCGAATTAAAATAATATATAAAATAGCAATATTTGTAATTTTAAGTGATGAACACCACTATCATCTTGTTTTATGTAAGTTTTAACTTTAAAACGCCTTATATAAACGTATGCAATTTTTTCATGTTTCAGGGTGAAAGAAGAGCGACAGGCACTACGTGAAAAACATTGGCAGAGTTTTCGTCTTCTTCAAGCTCAACTTAATGCCGGAAAGAAGAACCCCTAATTTCAGTTGATTTTTCACATTTTATTTCTAACCAAAGTATTAGCAACAACGCAATATAATAAATTTTAAAATTCTGAAAAGATTTTCGTCGTTTATTCCTATAATTTTTTTGTACTAAAACGAAAAAATTGTGCTGACAGAAAAATCTTTAAATAATTAAGGTGTTATTTCAAACTTTAAAAGTTTGTGAGTAAATGTAAAAAATAACTTACAAACAAAAAGTTTTATGTTCTTATTTTTCAAAATCTGGATAATCAAAATTTTTGCGTTTAGAGGTTGTAAAATTTTTACTGTCGAAATATCGGTATTCGGTAATTTCATAAACGTTAACGTATTATGGATTATTGGTCGATAAACTTTATTTTTTGTACCTATATAATATAATTGTCATTTTTAATTTTAAAAAAATTATTTATTTCTAATTTGGTTTTGAGTTCGGGTTTTTAGCAAATGTTATACATTATAAATTTATTGTGATACTAGGTTTTTCATGATTCCCAGTGTATACAATGTGCTAAAACGTGTAAGCTATGAGGTATCGTATGGTTTATGCAATAAAGTGTACATTATTAATAAAAATGTATTCTTACCTTATTCACTTTTTTGCTGTTGTATTAATTGCTCGTTGTCCAAAAACTTTGGTATTATTATTGATTATGTCTACATCTAAAGAATTTGTATAACTTATATGGTAACAACACAATTTATATTGCGGTGCTTGAAATAGATAAATATTATTAACTTACTAACAGCATAAATGTATTCAGTTTTTGTTGTTTTTGTCGTAAAATACAACATTTTGTAGGTATCATTTTAGTAATTCTCAAGATTTTTACTTTTCTGTGAGTGACAGTTGCAGTTTGGGCCCAACAAAACAAACGGTGAGCTACACAAAATTTGTTGTTTTTCCTTGCTAAATTAGTAGTTTCAAGAATGCATAAGAGTAGAGAATGTCCGACTGTGTGTTAAACAATTGTTCAAATTGTAGGTAGATTATTCCACGGTGTGGATTTTTTATCACGTAAAAAAATCCACACCGCGTTGTGGAATAATCTACAATTTGTTGAATAATCTACGTGACAATTTTTCTACGGAATACTGTAGAAAATTCCACGCTTTTGTTTGAATTTCCACATGTAGATAATTCTACATTTTATCTTGCGCTTGTAAACAAACAAAAAATGCGAACGGAAATCTGTACAAATTTCTGTGGAATAATCCACAGTTTTGTTGACAATCCACATGATAATCTTTCCACATAACACTGTAGAAAATCCTACGCTTTTTGTTGAAGTTTCCACATGGAAAATGTGAAATAATCCACACTGTGGAATATTCAACATGTTGACGGAGCGTTTGCGAACAGAAAAAAACAACGAAATATGAAAAAAATATAGAAAGTCGTTTTGTTATATAAAACAAATGAACTAAAATTGTTTTTATTATGTCAAAACCGTTTTGTTTTAAAGAAATTGAAAGACAAGCGACTGTCTTGCGTCTTACAAAAGTAACAGCAGACGTTTTCGAGTCGCTACTTCTATCTTACGAGGCCGGCGTCTCAGAAGAAAGAAGCGCTTTAATAAAGGTTTAATTGTCAGGGTTTATTTTATGATTGTTTTATTATTATTTTCTATTTCAACTGTACGTGTTTTAGAAATTATTCACTTCACATTTTAGTTGAACAATAACTAATTCACGTTTTCATTTAACAAAAAAAATGATAGGTTTTTTGACGTTTATTGACAAATTACACACTCCCAAGTCAGATTTTAGAAATCAGTTGGTATATTTTTTAAAAAAATATTAAGCGTCCTGTCATTTTATAAAAAAATGGAGTTTTTTTTAGAATTCTTACGTTCAAAATAAATAAGGTTTTCCCTCTTTAAAGTTTCATAGTCGTTATTTTGATTTATAAAGCCTTTTAACGCCAATCGGAAAGATGTCCTGTTAGCGCAATGGCAGACTATCAAATTACCATTACTAAGGTCCCTGGTTCGAAATCCGTAAATTTTTGTTTTACTTATTTAACCAAAACCATTTAGAATCTAGTTTATTTTTAAATATTTTTTTTAATTGTTATAGCAATATTCCCAAATTATCTTCTTTAAAAATATAAAACACATTTTGATTTATTAACTTTGATTACCGCACGTTCATTTACCTCTTTTTTGGTTTTCATTGCGTTTTAATTTAACGAAAAATCGATTGGTTTGCAAGACGCTAATTAACCTAAAATCACACTCTAAAGTCAGTTTTTAGAAATCATTTGGTAAATGTTTACAAAAATTGTAAGCGTCCTATCATTTTATATAAAATAGAGTTTTTTTTACAACGATTATGTCGAATAAAGCAGGTTTCCACCTTGCATTCTCTTCGAAGTTTCACAGTTGTCATTTTGATTTATAAACCCGTTTTACGCCTCAGAACAAAATGTCTCCTTAGCTCGGTGGTAGAGCTTTCGACTAGCACTGATGTGCACCGAGTTCAATACCCGCGCTGCGCGTGTTTTTACTTTTTTATCCAAAACCATTTAAAATATTATTTTTTAAATTTACATTTTTTAATTTGTTACAGTTAGCAGTATTGCCCAATTATTTTCTGCTTTGAAAAATTAAAACACATTTTCGATTTATTAACTTTTATTACCACACGTTCATTTACCCCTCTTTGGTTTTCATTGCGTTTTAATTTAACAAAAAATCGATTGGTTTGCAGACGCTAATTAACCTAAAATCACACTCTAAAGTCAGTTTTTAGAAATCATTTGGTAAATATTTACAAAAATTGTAAGCGTCCTATCATTTTATATAAAATAGAGTGTTTTTTTACAACGATTATGTCGAATAAAGCAGGTTTCCACCTTGCATTCTCTTCGAAGTTTCACAGTTTTTTTTTCATATTTCGTTGTTTTTTTCTGTTCGCAAACGCTCCGTCAACATGTTGAATATTCCACAGTGTGGATTATTTCACATTTTCCATGTGGAAACTTCAACAAAAAGCGTAGGATTTTCTACAGTGTTATGTGGAAAGATTATCATGTGGATTGTCAACAAAACTGTGGATTATTCCACAGAAATTTGTACAGATTTCCGTTCGCATTTTTTGTTTGTTTACAAGCGCAAGATAAAATGTAGAATTATCTACATGTGGAAATTCAAGCAAAAGCGTGGAATTTTCTACAGTATTCCGTAGAAAAATTGTCACGTAGATTATTCAACAAATTGTAGATTATTCCACAACGCGTTGTGGATTTTTTTACGTGATAAAAAATCCACACCGTGGAATAATCTACCTACAATTTGAACAATTGTTTAACACACAGTCGGACATTCTCTACTCTTATGCATTCTTGGTAGTTTTAATGGGGGATATTAAAATATTTTTGGATGAATAGTTTATTCTTAATCTTGTTTTTAAAAATATGATACAACATAAACTGTTATTTTCGTTTGTTCAATATTTTCTTCACTCTGATGTAGAAACAAAATTTCAGAACACAGGATAATATATATATATAAATATATATCGATTACTGTTTTTACACTATAATATTCATATTTTATTCTAAATATAAATTTAACTTTGATGTACTGCATTAATGAGACATTTCGTAATTAATTTTGTTAATATTTCGATGATTGTAAAACTTCTGTGTTTTTAATTTTATTGAGGCTTTGGGTCTTAAGGTGATCACAAGTGTTTGGTTCTTTCATTTATCATAATTTTTATGAATAAATTAATGATTTTACTCTAGATTTACGCAATTATGAATAATTATTTCAGTTGCATACATCAAATAACTTAAAAGATTTAAATAATACAGTGATAGTACAAGTCATAATTAAAGAAAAATTAAATCGAAAATAAATAACTGTTACGCTTATCAAACGAAAAAGGTTAAAACTGAGCAGGGGAAACGATTAGGATCATTTTGTGAGCTATGCCTATTCATTCACGTAGAACCTTAATTTTCATTAAAATTATCCAAGGCCTATTTCACTTGATTTGAAGTGTCTAAACGCCAAAATTCAACAATTTCAATTTTTGTTTTTGCAAAGACGCTTTTCGGATTGTAAGACATGTTTAAAATTCGGTTTTAGTTCAAAAATACGAAGAAAAAATCTAAAACCAGCGTGGGTACTTTTTTGGAACTTCGCGTCCTGTGAAGAATCACGACGATTAATTCAATGTACTCAAAGGCCTCGAAAAGATTTAAAAATAATTTGTATATCACGTTATTTAACGAAGAAAAAAACTACCATAATACAGTAGAATAACATAAACATGAAACAAATTTTCAACAAAAAAAACGCTTGTTGTGCATACTTTTTTCCCTCATTTTGTCCGGTCTTATACAAATTATTTTCAATTCTTCTCGAGACCTTTACTTTGAATTAACTGCCTGATTCTCCATAGAACAAGCGCCCGAAACAATTTAAATTTTCAAGAATTCTTCAAAATGTACACGATTGGAATGTAAATTTTATTGGTTTTTAAGATGATAAAAACAAGGAGTGTCAAGCGACAAAAATAAAAACATGATTTGCGAATAAATTTTTGTTGAAAAAAACGCCCCTCCTTAAATTTCCAGGAAATTTCTGGAAAAGGCTTGTTCAAACATCTCGACCGTGATGTTTGAACAAGCCGATTCTTAAAAATGAAAACGCTTAAATATCAAAAGTTTTGCCTTTTCGATAAAACCAGGTAGAGTAACTGGGTAGTAATGACTCTATACATAAACAATAAAATGTAGTTTAACGTATATTCAAAAGTTCAAGCTGGACGAATAAAATTTTTTTATGTCCTTGTGCCGGTTTTTAAAAATACGTGTTTGTGAACTTCCAAGTGTTATCACCAAAACGCTTCATTTTTGTACAGAATAAGATTATAAGCATACCAAATACCTAACAAATCGTCGATTAAAACGTATTGTGTATTAAATAAAAAGCTTATACAGGTAGGATAAGACAGCCAAATAAGTTGTGTTTCCTTTCATATGAATCGAAAACAAATTACATAATTTTATATTAACAGTAATGATTTAAAGACATAAGTTTCAAAATTCATAGGTTCCCGCCTTTGGTGAAAACAGGTAAAAATGCCATTAAATTTTGACTACTTTTCGATAGGTTAATAAAATATTTGATTTTTAACTATAGAATCACAAAATGGGAAATTAAAATTTTTAATGAACGTTTTAACTTATTTTTGAACGTATATGAACCCTTTATAATGCTAATATTATTTTCAATTATAACCAACTGCGTGTGCGTATCCTGCCCAAACCAAAATAAAGTTTACTAGCGCTGTTCTACCCAAACTTAGCAAGCTTGTCATTCAGCGAGGCCCAACACTATATTTCAGCTGCTCCACCATCGACACTATCATTTTTACGTTGAAAAAAAGTGCTTGTAAATCTAGAAAACGCTGTAGTTTAGCGAACCACGGAATTTTTGGGCGAAGGAAATTTGTCCAATTCGGCTCTACTTAGGAAGTCCACGACGGACGTGGGCATGCTGTTGCTTCTGGCGCGGTATTCGCAACTAGACACCTTTTTTCTCACCAGATCCAATCGATTCATTTCAACTTCGAGTAGTCCCTGCTCATCCAAGGCTTCCTCTATTTGAATTTGTATAAGGGGCGTTTGAGCTCGACTGCGTCCGGCCGGCGATTGACGGGGGTCCGGTTTGGATTTTCCGGTTTTTTGATAGCTGTACGGGTTGGTTTTGGAGGAGCCGGAGCCTTTGAACTTGACGAACAGGTCACTGAAGCGTTTGGAAAAGAAAAAGTACAAAACGGGATTTAGAGCCGAATTCAAATTCACCAAAACGTTTGAGAGATCCTGAAATAAATACCATGTGAAAATGATTCACTGTAACATTAGATATAAATAATTGAATCGATCGTATGCAATATGCGCTTTTGCAGTGAGGAGGATATTTCGTTGTGATGAAGAATCAATTTTTCTGTCTTACACTTTGAGCGCAAACTAGCATTCGAATATAATCTATGGGAAAACGAAATCTAGCTGACTTCGATAATTGCAGTAATGAATCGACTATTTAACAACAAACCCATTCAAAATCTTTAACGAAAGCGGTTTAACAAAAAAGATCAAAACCCGTATTTTAATAATTATTTATCAAATTCTCAATTTAAAATCCAAATGCATATTTAAAGGGCTAAATTTGGTTAATTTTTGTATATTTTGTAAAAAGGTGGAATTAAAAAAAATTTTGCGTTCTTTTTTTTAAACGTCATAACCGCACGATTTTAATTAGTCCCCTCATGTCTGCATACAAAACTAAAGTCTTCCAGGAAAATTAAGGGCTCTCCACTAGGAAGAAATGAACAATATAAACGCGTGAGCGGAAAACAATTTTAAAAAAAGTTGTCAGTGGTTATTTAACCAATTGTTATTTAGTTGGTGTCACATTTTTTTCTGCACATGATATTTTTTCGAAGTAAGAGTGGTTACTTAAACACCCTTTTATTTTCACCCTGATCGAATTACTCTTTAATTTTTGACGTCAGCTGATACAATTCAACCATAATCGCGAGTAGCATGGATTGTATTAATATTTTGTTATAAATTCAAGTTTTTATTAAGGATTAACAGTACCTGAAGAAGAAAGGCTATGTGTGTATAGTCTTTAAACGGAGATAATGAGTCGGCTTCTGGAACAAAATGTCGATCAATTATATCCCATAGCCGTACAACCATTGTCAATGTATGGCAAGTAATAAACAAAGTTGTAACTGCTAAAAAACAAAATTTTGTAGTCTGTCTTCATTCAAACTAAAATTTGAAAAAAAAAACAATTTTTTTTTACTTTATTCATAAATCTCATATGCCACTACAAGTTACGCCTTTTTTGTTAAAACTTTTGAATTGTTTTGGTGTTAAAATACAATTCAGAACGGCATTGAGGTAAACTAGCTTTAATTGACTGCAGTGTTTGAGCCAAATAGTTTTTTGAAAAGATGAAAATATTTTTTCTTAGTCTCTCTCACATGTTGTGCAGGTCAAAATTGAGATTTTTTAAATTTATGTAACGTGTTAAATTCTTCCATAAATTGATAAATAAAGCTCACTAAAAAATAAAAAAAATTTGCCTGTCCAATTGATCTGCTGGAGTTCCAATTTAAAAACTTCTTTAATTTAAAAACATTACTTCTAAATTATACATAAAAGTTAGATAACTTTTCACACAGGCATATTTGAGCACGGTTTTCAAGCTTTAAAAATGAAATATAATTAGGGTTCTAGCAAAAGACGAAACAAAGTTTCGAAAAAAAAGCCTTATATTAAATGGAATAGTATAAAGCTACATAAGTCTAAAAACTAAATGCCAAAAAAGACTGAAACAAGTCTCTTTAAAACCTGTAAATTAATAACAGATTTTGTAAAATTTTCAGAAAAACAAAACCGAATAGTAACAATACGTGTAAAAGCTTTAGTTTGCGTTTTTTAACCATTAATAAAACCTAATTCACATAAATTTCTCTCAAAGTGGATTACTTTTTTAGATGAGTTAACCAGCTGTAAATACCACAGTATTAGTTAAGTCACACGTCGTCAAAACGATACAAAAAAGTATAACGCAAGCGTCACAGTAACCATGAAAAATTTCTGTCAAAATAAGTTATCGCATTGCGCATTAAATTTTGTAATTTATCATTATTTTAGTATAAAGCAAAACATACCGCCATATTAACGGCTTTTTAAAATCAAATATCAAGTTCTAAGTCCCAAAAACATTGAAAAATTCAGATTTAATATAAGGCGACTTTTAATTTAACAAATAAATTGACAGCTAATTTGTTTTATGTAATAAATAGAAACATTAAAGAAAAAGTCGCCTTATAATAAAACTGAATTTTTCAATGTTTTTCGGACTTAGAACTTGATATTTGATTTTAAAAAGCCGTTAATATGGCGGTATGTTTTGCTTTATATGAAAATAATGATAAATTACAAAATTTAATGCGCAATGCGATAACTTATTTTGACAAAAATTTTTCATGGTTACTGTGACGCTTGCGTTATACTTTTTTGTATCGTTTTGACGACGTGTGACTTAACTAATACTGTGGTATTTACAGCTGGTTAACTCATGTAAAAAGGTAATCCACTTTGAGAGAAATTTATGTGAATTAAGTTTTATTAATGGTTAAAAAACGCAAGCTAAAGCTTTTACACGTATTGTTATTATTCGGTTTTGTTTTTCTGAAAATTTTACAAAATCTGTTATTAATTTACAGGTTTTAAAGAGACTTGTTTCAGTCTTTTTTGGCATTTAGTTTTTAGACTTATGTAGCTTTAGGGTAGTGCATTTAATTTCGGCACTTTTCCAAATTGGGCATTTTTGATTTTGGACTATATCTTTAGTAATCCTGGACGGAATACGACGTTTGATAGCTCAAATGAGAGCTAATTATATGTAGATGATTTTCGTGAGCTTTTTATTTGTTATGTTATGATATTTTTATGTGAAACTGTGTGATTTATAAAAAATAAAATTGTTACTCGTTTTTAGAACATGGGCATTTCATGATTATGCAATAAATTGGTTTAAAAATTAAACTGTCCTAGTAAAATTTAGTCTATTTTCCGAATTTTTAGTCGTGGTTCAACGTTGCGTCTGTGGTGAGCAATCGTTATAAAATAAAATAGTGTAATTTCGGCACACATATTGTTGTAGGTAAAAACGGGTTGAATTAACTGATCGGGTGTTAAATCGTAGTTGCATATAGTTGAAAGACAACGTTGAAATGTGTAGTGGTCATAGCACTGCACTCAAACTCGATTAAGGGGATTTTTTTAAAAAGTGCCGAAATTAAATGCACTTTTTTCCCAAATTTTGCTCATTTTGATACCATTTGGCATTTTAGCTGTAACTTTTTGCCAGTTAAACGTTGAACAACAAGTAGAAGCTTAAATTAAAGAAAACTGTCTGGAGATAATGATAGGCGTTTAAATTTTTGAAAATGATGATTTTTTTGACTGAAAAACAATCGATTGTTTGTAAAGTGCCGAAATTAAATGCACACATTTAATTTCGACAATTTTCAATTTTTTTTAAAACTGATTTAATTAAGTAAAAAAACAATTTTCGTAAAGTCAAACTTTTGTGACGCAACGCAGTATCGTGGAAGCTTCAAAATGAGCTATCAAACATGAAAATCGGGCCATACAGTGAAAAGTTACATCGGAAAAACAAAAAAGTGCCGAAATTAAATGCACTACCCTATACTATTCCATTTAATATAAGACTTTTTTTTTCGAAACTTTGTTTCGTCTTTTGCTAGAATTTCCGCCTTTTAATGCATTGAATTCAATGTCATTTATTAAAGATATAAACATTAAAAAAATTACTCATTATAAAAGAAACCTCATGGTCTCCTCATGATATGAATACAATTATTTTCATATCCAAAACTTCAATGTAATTTTAGCAGTATACTATACAAAAATTAAGTCTGGGTAACTCCGTAAAATTGTATGGAACCTAAAAGAACCAAATAAAATAGTGTAGTTTTCTTCTGTTTAAATTTTTTTAGTTAGACCTGATTTAACCACTTTTTTGGAAATTAGCTTTATTTGGACTTTCGTTTTGTGCTTGATTTTTCTGAATTGATGGTTTATTTTAAAACAACAAAACCACACTATTGTAAATGGTTTTCCAGGTTCCATACAATTTTACGAGGTTACCCATACCAGGTTTTTCTCGCATTAAATTTTTGGAGTGATTGTAGCTTCATAGTATTCCATATAAAAAAGACTTTTTTTCTGTTTCGATTTTGATAAATTTCCGTCTATTAAAACATTGTATCCCGCAGCGCTCACCCGTCACCCAAGATTTATTTTATTTTATTTTTTTAAATATTTTTATTGTTGCCATATGCTAATTAGTGGTAAGGATATTTTTTCGCTCTTCCCGTTGAAAATTACTAATTTTTATAAAAAGGTAACGAATAATAATTTAAACCAAAAAAATAACCATAAGAGAATGTGTATTACTGAATGAAGTTACTTAATATGTAATTCAGTAAGGAAAAAAAACTGTCACACAAGTACCCCAGTACCTAATGCGTAACTTAGAAAAAAACTGGTCGTTTTTCACATGAGCAGAAGTTTAACTACGGGCAATAGAGCATATACGAAAATAAAATTCAGGTGAGGCGGCAATTTAGCATCTACGTGCAAAAAATCAGCTCCAAATATTTACCACAGGAAAAAATTTTTGGGGGACCCAAAAAAAAACAAAAAAAAGTTAAGCAAATTAAGCTTATTAGTATGAAATTCAGGTATGTTTAGCAAAAATTTTTAGGTTTTTAATATCAGAAAAATATGGGTAATATTTAGTAATGTAAAATGTTTAGATTTTTAATTGGCTAAAAAACTATTAAAAGTTTTGTGATTTTTGATGACGCCATCAACAACGGTTAACCGCGCAGTGACTTAACCCATTTAATATAAGGGAAAGAGCGCTCCGCACTCTTCCCTGATATTAAAATAACAGGCATCATAATATCTTCAGTTACAAAACTTTAGTGCGGTAAAAATTAATTTAAAAAGAATTACATAGATTTAAAACGTACCAACACACATCATAGCAGTGCGATGCTCTCTCCGTTCGGAATTGTTGAATTTGAAATGTTTGGCGATTTTCTTCGCTTTAATCAACGCCTTAACGATTTTCCCGTTTAAAACAGTGAGCAGGGAAAAAGGAATGAAGAACACGAGAACCGAATACAGGACCCCGTCCATAATTATTTCGTAGGCGGGGCTTTTCTTCAGTTTTTCCTCCAGTGTAACCGGGGGAGGTTTTTCGCACAAGAGATTTACATACAGTAAAATCTTTGCTTCAGCGGCGTCCGTACTGTTAAATGCGTTAAAGAGCATGGAATTCGCCCTAAGGCTCTCGCAATCGATTCCGTCCTTAGGTAATGGTGTCGTATATAAACTCACCATAAAAGTCTAAAAATACGTCCGCATAAGCTAAGACTACCTTAAAAGCATATCTTTTTTTTTATAAAACAAAGAAACAACGAAAAACTGAAACCTAAAATTGAACAGCAAGGTAAAACTTAAACGTTACTGCAAACATAACTTAAAACTAAATTAACCTTTAGGATTTTTTCGTACAAAACCTTGGCAAATTTGAGGAAGGTATTCCGCGCCAGTTCGGCTCAGTGTTATACTTGGCGTCGAACCGCATTACGACTTGGTCGGACGTTAAGTTTAATACTGGGCAGCACTGGCGCGGATCACCTTCCGCGGATTTGCAGTGGAAAAAAAGTCCCAAAGGGTTAACCATAAATAACGAAAATAAACCACATTATGATAAAATAACTAAATAAACTAAATAACCGCATATAAATAATTCCCCCGCCCCCCCCATGGGGCCACCAAAATAAACCATAACAAAAATACCAAAAAAAGCTAAACCACCTTATTGCACTTTTGTTTATTGACTTTTTTTTTTTTTTTTTTTTTAAAATGCGTTCATAATCATCTTTTCTGTTTGGTTTTAGCGAACCTGAACTAAAAATATTTTGCCGTCAACAAAATTCTACCACGGCGAATGCTTTTAAATATGTTTTAATGATTCAATACTGTTAATAATGATACCAAATGTCCTAATTAGGGAAATATTAGCAATATCATTGTGAATCTAAGGGTTCTAAGGGGAATCATTATACGATCTACTTGGGACACATAATCTAGAAGCACGGCCCTAATTACGCAGTCGTCCATTCAAAAACCCTAATTGGGACGCATCGAAACTAAGCAGCAAATGTGTGGATAGGTTTTTTCATTTAGTTTGAAAAAAAACTCCCTCATTTTATAATTTAAACTAAAAAAACATCCAATTTCTTTGTGAATTAACATAATTTTATGAGGGTGAGTTTATATGGACCCTGGGCATATCTTCTCGGATTTCGTCGTACTCCCAATAGCGGAGCACATTGAGCCCCACGGCAAGGAGACTGATAAGAAAGACGATGTAGCGTCCCTTCCGAAACCAGAAGTTCCCGCTGCTCTTCAGGGGGTGACAGACTGCGAAGTAGAGCTGAAGACTCAACAGGACGATGTTCCAGACCGCAGCGTAGTTGGCAGCCATCATTATCGGGTAGAAGAACTTGATGGAGTGGGCCACCACCGTCATCACGTTGGTGAAAGAAGGTTTCTCTTCCAGATCTAAATGTCAAGTAATATTGTGCCCAGGGGAATAAATCTGAATTTAAAATGAACGTGACATCGACTACATTTTGATTCAGTTAAAAAACTGCTGTTTGAAATAAATTTTTAAGTTTTTTGGGGATCAAAATTTAGCAAATAAAAGCACCTGAACAAAAATTTATTTATAAAAATCTGTTTCTGAGTTATTGGGACTCTTCTTTTTAATGAAAATTGAAACTTCTGGTCGGTTGCATTGGGTTTTAAGAGTGATAGAATGGAAACTACTATTTAGTTTTTTTCTATAGAGTTTGAAAATTTAAATTTAAAAGAGTTTAAGTCAACGTTAAACCTTAAATTTAAATCTTTTGGCGAAATCCTGTTGTACCAGTGAAACATTAAATAAGCATTAAAATGATCTTTTCTCTATTTAATCGTTAAATAAACGATTAAAATCAGCTTATTTTGTTTTAACTGTTAAGTAACCGTTAAATAATATAGCCTTTTGTCAATAAACAAATAGAGCCAAATAGTGTTATTTGTAAAGCATATTTACATATATTGATTGTTTTTGAATGTACATTAATTTGAAATTAATTTAAGTATAACAACCTGCATTCAACAATTACAGACAGTTAATCGTGTACTCGACAACTGGGCGCACGATTTACTAACTAATTCATATATTTTTTATTCCTACCGTATTTCGGCCTACCTGCGGCGGCCGAATCCCTTATATTCAGGTACTGGACGAAGGCTGGCAGGAACAGTATAAATACGGACAGCGCCAATTGGATGGAGTCGTAAATCACCAGGGTGATGAGGCAGGGGACCACGGAGTGTTTGGCCTTTTTCACCCCGCCGCTGCAGAAAATCCCTATGGCGAACGCCACCAGACACACCAGGTTGAACCCGAGGCCCAGGAGGCAGACGGCGGGCAGGACGTAGACGGACATGCAGCAGTTGACCGCCCGTACGCGGATTTGGAAATCGGACCAGTTGTTTAGTGGTAGGTCCGCCAGGCAGTTGAGACTGTAGTCCGCGGGCGGTGGTGGGGGCGGGAGAAAGCTCATGGTATTCGTCTGTGTGTCTGTACGTTCGTTTTCTAAACGTTTTTAAAGGTTAACAAATCGGGTATTTGAATTAAGTTGGGATATTGGCCGAGAAAACATTAGCCAAATCGAGGTTTTAGTATAAGCATTGTCGGCGCGGTTTGATAAAATTTAGCCGCAGCGGAGTTTTAAGTGGGGCTTCAGTCCAGACCCCGTACATGTAGAACTGTGACTTTTTTTTTTCGAAAATTTGAAGGTGTGTTTTTAAATTTTTACTCTATTTATAGTATAACGTGGTAAAAAAATATATTCGATTTTTTACTGTTACAACTTAAGTCTGTTTAGAAAAATAAGTTTTGAAAAAATAGTCACAAAAACATTAATTGGGGAGGTTGTTTAAACGTGATTTTTCTCAAAAAAAAAAAACGGTTGGAACCATGCGAAAACAATATTTAAATAAACGAAAGTCGTTAAAAGGGTATGGACTAGAATAACAGCTTAAGAAACCATACCTCATTAATTGTGTAAATTATACGAAACGAAAGTAACATTATGTGGAAAAGAGATACTACATGTTTGTACACTGATTGTCAATTAATTGCCTATTCCATTCCGAAACATTTTTGTATAGACATAATTAAACGGGCTAATGACTGAAACATTAATGAAACAAAACATTTCTTTAAATAAACGATTTGGTTTTTTTTGTTGTCGCTTGTAACATTTGATGGATTTAGTTTTATTGTATTAAAAATTGATTTTAATAGTTGAGATTAATTAATATTTTTTTATCATATATAATAAAACTAAAAAAGATTCAAAATTTTAAATTTTTTTAAGCCGACAAAAAAACGAAACGACAATGGTTATGAAATCTAGTTTAAAATGTTTAAAATTTAAAACTCCGTCTGGTTAATAACAAGAAAACGTAGAAAATACAAAAAAAATTAAATGAAAAATCATAAATTCGCAAATATGTAAAAGATACTTTAAATTATAATTTTAACAAAAAAAAATATTTCAGTTTTACCCTATTCAGATTGTTTAACGCGTTTTTATATTTATGCAAAAGCATAAAAATATATAGTCGATATATAAATACCAGTGAAATCAATATTTATCTTTTTAAAACATTTACTAACTATTATCTTCATTTAGCAAAATATCTTTAATTCTGGTCCATTGATTGACATTAAAAAAGCATATCTGAAAAACACAACTAATGTACCATACCAAAAATATATACACAAAAAATTTGCAATCCTGATAAAAAAGTGACGTCGGCGGATGTTATTATAATGGAATACTTTAAAAATATGTCATTATATTAGCGCACCCTCATTATCCCGGTAAGGACGGCTCTTGAACCTTTCCTCCAGAAGACTGAAGGCAGGTATAAGGGAGGTAAAACTTCCTCGGAGGAATCATGGAGGCAGGGTAGAGGCAGGTAGGAGGTAGGGTGGAGGCAGGTAAAACTGCCTCGAAGACAGGTAAAGCAGGTGACCCTGCCTTCTATGTTGAAGCATATAGAGGTTAGGAGGCAGGTCGGAGACAGCTAAAACTGCCTCGAAGGCAGATAAGAGGCAGGGTGGAGGTAGGTAGGAGGCAGGTAAAAACCGTTTTTCCCAATTCAGGCACCCCGTCCTTACCGAGTTATAATGGCATAGTCGCCATTTTAATTCAAGCGAATTTTTGGTCATTCATTGAACTTTTGCCAAGTTACAATATTTGAAAATTTATTTAACACGTCATAATCATGCAATATTTTTTAAAAAAAATTTTGAACTTTGAACTTCGACTGGTTTCACTACTCGAAAGTTCACAGTGAAATTGGCAAATAGAAAAACACAATGATTTTGCATTTTAGTTGACTCTAACTTTTAAAATTTGATTCCTTTCATTACATGCATCAAAATTTTTAAAAGCAATTTACAGAAGTTTTTATACTTTTATATGTTGCAAAATATTGTTGTTAAAAAATCGCGGGTTTTCACGTTAAAAAAACTGTCGAGATACCTTAAAAATCAAACGAAACATTTTTTTGTTTGATATTTGAATATGATATGTATTTCATGGTTTACTTTTCATTGAATTGCAATTATAAAAGTTCGGTAGTCCGCCAAGAAGAAAAATAAAATATTTTTGAAAATCTAGGTTTTAAAACATTTATCGTGACACCCTTACATCACACTGACACCTGTACTCTTCACAATGACCCCTGTTCATCCGCTCATTATAATATAAAGCACCGTTTTTTCAACATGGATGTCACATTTTTGTGCGTGATCATTTTTATTATCCGCTTTTGACTGTACTTATGTTTAATATTTATAAACACGTAATAAACACATTGCTTTGGCCAAATATAAACGGTGGAAACTAATAATCTAATCCCCTTAATTGTTAAAAACAGGGTACAAAAATCAACATTTATGAAAAGCCATGGTATTGAATCTTAAATCCTGAAATTTCGTTTAAGATTTTGTTTTTTTTTTGTTTTGACACAACGCAAAAGAATTCAAGCCGTGACTGACTGACAAAACCACTGCGAAAGGAACAATTTGAATTTTAAAAAAACGTGGCCAGCGCATTTAAAAAACAATTAGACAGTTAAATTTTTTCTCCATATTACCTAAATAACAAAAT
Source organism: Microlaimidae sp. YZB2_3 (assembly GCA_030248175.1). Lineage (NCBI taxonomy): Eukaryota > Metazoa > Nematoda > Chromadorea > Desmodorida > Microlaimidae > Microlaimidae sp. YZB2_3. The sequence goes on along the minus strand of JASAMX010019121.1, from coordinate 28,701 downwards.
TTGTCGAAAAATATATAATACTATAAATATATATACATATATATTTTATATTTTTAATTTTACTATACTAAAACTCAAACATCTCGTTACGTTTTTAATTCATATGAATGACTTTTATGATTATTTATTATCAGGCGCATTATCTTAATCAAGAGAATAAAGCATTTTGTATATACGTAATATTCTCACATTCACGATAGGTGATTACTGATTTTACAAAGTCTTAAACGCAAAAAAGACACGCAACTTTATTTTTGATGGTTTTTTTAGAATTTTTGTAATTAACTGCATAAAAATTTATTTAAAAAATAATTTTTTTGTGATTTTTTTCTGGCACTCGTGAAGTTTTGCCGCGTATAAATTCGAAATGCACTTCAAAATTTAGGTAACACTTATTTTAGTTTGTTTTGTTTCCTATTCATTCATTGAGCAGTTTTTTCATTGTATGATGTAGTTTAGCTTAAATTGATAACTTTATTAAAAAAACATTACTATACATTTGGTAATTGATTAAATCAATTACCAAATGTATAGTAATTGACAAGATAAATAATTAAAAATTATTTATCTTGTCTCTCTTTAAACGAAAAAATAAGTTCGTGAACTTTACCCCTGCTGCAAATAATTCTATATATAATATGGTATTATATATTTTTGCCTGCGGTATGAAATTCTTCCAACTGTATAAAATTCCACCAACTCGTTGTATAAAAAAATCATATTTAACTTTAAATTGTTGGCAAGTAAACGTTTGTTTCAATTGGCATATTACACGAAGTATATAACAGACATAATATTAGTATATGATTTACTTTGCAGTACACTACAAAGTAAATTATGCGAAGCCTCTATGTTTATCTCATGGCCGCACATCTTTTTAATATATGCAAATTATTTTGTAGTTTTGATTTAATAAAGCAAAATTTTTATCCGAAAAAAGTTGTTATAGCATACGGTTGTTTCTGTAGTGGCGTGGTAAATAATTGGTATAATTTACAATTGTTATACACATTGCAACTTGCTGCTATCAAAAATTAAAACCAAGTTTCAATCTCCTCTTTTTTATCAATTTATGTTTTTATATAACTCATTTTTTTTAATAAACAAAATCTACAATCTACAAAAATAAACATTAAATAAAAGTGTTTTGGATCATCGGGGCATTTATGATAAGCAAATAAAGGAAATGGTGTTTTTTTTTAAGTTTTAAAAAGAAGTTTTGGAAAATCCTCAAATATAAAATACTAAAAAGACGCCGCAATATTTGGACAACTTACAAGATTGAAATTTTGAATGCATTTATGAAAATTTTAAAGTCTATTTAGAATTTACTATGCTTCTTTTTTTCTGATTTTCACAGATTATGATAGTAAAAATAAGATTTTGATTTTATAAAAATTAGTTAATCCTTACTGTACATGTTCAATATGGTTCTGAAAATACTAAGGATTTGTATGTGTATTAGTTTAGATTTTCATTCGTTTTCCAAATATTCATTAACAAGGGAAGTGACCTGTTACGAAAAAGACTTTGAAACTAGTGGAAAAATTAATTAGAAACGGCCTCCCAGTGGATTGTTAAAAAAAATTGTATTCAAATGGATAAAAAATTTCGAAAAATCATATAATAACATCAAAATACTGCACTAAAAATAGTTTTTATGCTAAAAATACATAATTATGTTTTAACAATAAAAGTGATTTCAACATATTTGAAAGTCATTTTCAGCTAAAATAACTCGATGTTTTTGTAATTTGATTTTGGTTATAGAACGGAAGAAAAAAATCGATATTTTATATAGTTATAATTTTTTTCATAGGGGTCTTGTAAACAAAATAACCTAGAGGAATTGAAGTAGATGGGCTGCTTGCCAGGGCAGGAGTTATATAGGATAGAATATTTTAAATCATGGTTTTTTTTAACTTTTGAAAGTTAAAGGTGCGGCTACATATATGTTTTGTGCCAATTTCACACACGTTTTTAAAATAACTTCTTTTAAAAAAATTTTAAAAAAATCCTTGGAACCTCTAAAAAGATAAATGCAGGCTGCTACAAAATAATACTACATAAAATACTTTAAAATAAATTACTAGCCTGGTTTCTGTTTGGCATTAATTTGTATAATTGTTACCGTGTATTTGAATGCGCGCATGATTTAATGGTGTAGGGTAACTGACTTAATTTCGGCCACCTTTTTTTATTTTTATGAATAAGTTTTTTCTGGCTTTTTCAATCAAGCCAAAATTTGGCCTAAAAATCAAACAATAGCTATATTTGTTATTCCAGTGCAAAATTTGAATATTTCTGTTACACTTAAAAATCAGTGAAGGTTTAAACTTTTTTTTAGAGTGGCTGAAGTTAAGGCGCGTGCCATTTATTTCGGCCACCTATAAAAAACTGGCCATAACTATTGCTGAAACGAACAATAAAAATTTCTAAAGGTTGCAAATTTACCCTTAGGTATTGTTCTTGGTACATATAACTTAATTTTTCCCGTTTGCGAACTTTAATAGTTATTAGCAAGACTTTAAATAATTATGTCAAAACCTTAAAAAAACAAGTTTTAATAACTTGTATTTTTTGTTCAATTTTTATTTTTGGTTTAAAAAAACGTCAAAACAAAGTCAAACGAGCGAAAAAAATTTTTATAAATACGGTAGTACAATGATATTTAAAAACAGCAAAAAACGGCAGGTTCTTTCACCTAAATTTTAAGGTGGCCGAAATTAACGGAATCTTAAAATGCGCAGTTAGTTAAACGAATTGCGAAATAATTTTGAAGAAAATATCAAAACATGAAAATTAACAACTTTGAGCTTTAAATAGAAGATATTTTAAAGTTATATATTGCTTCGGTTCGTTCTAAGTATGATGCAGTTTAAACACAAAGCAAAAATTAAGAAAATTATAAAAAAATCACTTTTTGTATGAAATTATTAATAATACAAAATAACACAAATAAAAAACTTTTGCAAAAACAATTTATTAAACATTAATCCAGTTACTTTTGTGCTAGTTCTTCTGTGTTTTAAAAATAAGCCAATTTTCTAACACCCTAATTGGTGGCGAAAATTAAGGCCTGGCCGAAATTAAGTCAGATACCCTAAACCATTTAAATCTGTTTGCTCGCTGTCCTTCGTGTTTCGCCCCTAAAAATAAGTGCGCGGGAGTTATATAAGGAGCAAATGCATTTTTGTTGTAATTTTACCGCCGGAAGAAACATTAAAAACGTTCCTATGCATGATTCCTGTTACTATTACTTTTATTACTCAATTTTGTAGATGAAGCAATTTTGAGATATTATTATCGATTGCAGAAGAGGTGAATTTTGCAACCACGACCACTTATTTCTAATTAACAATAATAAGTATAATTACGCTGATTAAAGCACGCAAATTAAGCCGATTGTGTCACTTTAGTTAAGTGAATTTTAGAGGTCACCTCTTGCAGCAAAAAATTACCAGAATTTTAAAAGCCAAAACATACTTACTGTCTACCGATATGCTAAATTAAAGTATTTTATAAATACCTGTTCTGAGCGTCTGTTCAGGCGCGTTTACCCTGTCGTAAAAACCATTATTTAAAAATCTAATTAATTACAGAACAGTACTATAAGCATGCAATTTTCGTCTCGTATTAAATTTTTTGTGATAAAAAGTTAAAGTACGAATGTAATAAATAAATTAAGTCAATTTGAATTTATATATCAAAAACAATAGGATCAATCTTGTTGACCAAAATTTAAAGCTTTAGAGTTTGTTGAATATCAGAAAAATATTTAATAGATGGCACACTCTTTTACAAAAGTGGAGTTGGTTTGTTTGAGCGGTTAAATAATCCTCTCCGGTAAAAAATACCACCGCTTTTATAAACTTTTTTTGGAAAAATAGCTGTATTCATTTATCACTCAATGAAATTAAACCAAACTTTTAAACTTATGCTTTTGACTACATTAGCTTTTTCAGCAAAATTTGATAAAAAAATATTAATTATTAAAAAAATTTAATATTATAGGATACACTCATATGGCCAACTCCAACATTTTAATTTTTTGTCTTTCATATGTTTTATTGGACCTACCTAGCATAACAAAAATTGGGTCGGCGGTCCCGCCGCGAAACAAAGTTCTTTTCAAATTAAATACATTTTTTTGTATTATTTTTGAAAACGGAAATACTAATAATACAAATAAAACACCTACTTGAAAAATTTAAGTAATATTTTTGTATTTAATTAAGCATTACAAAATGTTTTTTTTCTGATTAACCAAAAAAAAATTTACATATGAAAAACCTTAGTTACGCCTAATATAATTCTAAATAATGGTTAAAAGTTAACAAAAATACTCGAAACTGTTTTAATATAGTTGTTTAATCTCCGGTTTCCGAAAAAAATTAGTAAAAATCATTGGTTTTATGCCGACGAATTCTGATTTCGCGGTGGGACGCGGACCCAAATTTTTGTAATGCTGGATAGGTCCTTTACCAAAATATAATTAAAACATAAAATAATTATTTGCAATATTTTTGCACTGATCCTATTTAGAGGGTGGCAAGATTACCAAAAATAAACAAAATTAGAAAGAAGAAACATGTCAAATTAAACATTTTCTGCATTACTTCATTAAATTCCGTGTACGCGGCCTAATTTTTAATCAAATGACAAGCTTTAGGAGACTTAAATATGTTTAACGAATATCCTTACTGGTTCCTTTCCTTTTAATAGACCGAGTTTATATTCTAATATATTTTACTGCGGCATTTATTAGACATTTTAAAAAATTAATAAAGTCTTATTTCGTAATTTTAAAAAAACACCGATACAATACACAAATTATAGGTGATATACCATATATAAATTTATTGCTTATAAAACATTAAAACCTTTGATCTTTATTTTTTCGAGAAATATTTAGTAACTTTGATCATAAACTTGGTGTAAAAAAATTAAATTTATCATTACCTTCCCACTAAATTTTAAAAAACAAAAATCATTCAAAAGCAAATCTTGCTTTTTTGATTATTTAGTATTTAAGTGCAATATTAGACTTTTAAAGTCAACTATTTTTAAAGTCTAATATTAAAACAGCTAAAATAAGTAGTTGGAAATGGTGTTGATTTTATTTTAAACCCACATTTTTCGGACTGATTCCTCAGTCCCTTCTCAAGGCTATTGTACATTTGTTTTGAAGTGAAATTAAATCAATAAATGGCTATTATAGAGGCTCATTATAATGGCCTACTTTTTTTATGTAGGAGTTGCACATTTTTCAGTATATTATATATTTTTGATTTAAGTAAATTAAAGAATATAATTTTAAATTTTAAAATTTAAATAAATAATTATAAATTGACTAGTAAAAATAATTATAATTTAAATCAAGTTGGCTTAATCGTTCCCAACAAATCTTAACGGTGCTTACCGCGAGAAGGAAACGGCACACAGAAGAGCATAGTTGTCAGAAACTGTAAGAGATCGATTAATTGACCTTGCAAACGCTTTTGTGAAAATAGCTTCTTTATACTTAGGGTAACTGACTTAATTTCGGCCACGCCTTAATTTCGGCCACCAATTTAGGGTGTTAGAAAATTGGCTTATTTTTAAAACACAAAAGAACTAGCACAAAAGTAACTGGATTAATGTTAAATAAAGTGTTTTTGCAAAAGTTTTTTTATTTTTGTTATTCTACATTATCAATATTTTCATACAAAAAGTGAATTTTTTGTGATTTTCTTAATTTTTGCTTTGTGTTTAAACTGCATCAAATTTAGAACGAAGCAATATATAACCTTAAAATATCTTTTATTTAAGGCTCAAAGTTTTTAATTTTCATGTTTCGATATTTTCTTCAAAATCATTTTGCAATGCGTTTAGCTAACTGCGCATTTTAAGATTCCGTTAATTTCGGCCACCTGAAAATTTAGGTGAAAGAACCTGCCGTTTTTTGTTGTTTTTAAATATCATTGTACTACAGTATTTATAAAGATTTTTTTTGCTCGTTTGACCTTGTTTTGACGTTTTTTAAGCCAAAAATAAAACTTGAACAAAAAATACAAGTTATTAAAACTATTGTTTTTTTAAGGTTTTGACATAATTATTTAAAGTCTTGCTAATAACTATTAAAGTTCGCAAACGGGAAAAATTAAGTTATATGTACCAAGAACAATACCTAAGGGTAAATTTGCAACCTTTAGAAATTTTTATTGTTCGTTTAAGCAATAGTTATGGCCAGTTTTTTGTAGGTGGCCGAAATAAATGGCACGCGCCTTAACTTCGGCCACTTTAAAAACAAAGTTTAAACCTTAACTGATTTTTAAGTGTAACAGGAATATTCAAATTTTGCACTGGAATAACAAATATAGCTATTGTTTGATTTTCAGGCCAAATTTTGGCTTGATTGAAAAAGCCAGAAAAAATTTATTCAAAAAAATAAAAAAAGGTGGCCGAAATTAAGTCAGTTACCCTACATTGAAAACTGTATTTTTCGCGTTCATGAATTTGAAAATTTCTGAACTCTGGTTCGTGTTTCTCTATATTTGTGGGTAATTTATTCAATTTGTGATTTAGACTATCGTTATGTATTCTATTATGCCTCAATCAGCCGCGTATTGGTTAATACATGTTTTGACAGCATTTTTTGTTTCACCAAAATATCGCCCTCTACATGAGCAGGGAATAAAATAAATACAATTTGATGTTTCATTGAATGGTAGTGGTGTTTTTGCTTTGTCAAGTTTTAAACGTAGTGATGGTACTGAGCAGTATCTTAAATAAATATCAAAGTCTCTGGAAATTTAGTAAAATCTTTAGTGGATAGTAGTAGGGAATATTTTTTAAATTTGTGTTACTGCTTAGTCTTCAGATAAAAATAAAAATAATGAAATTGTTTTTAAGGAAATCGTTTGAGAGTGTAATGAATTAGCTGAGGTTGATTGAGTTGCAGCTGGGTGTGGATTCTTGCTTATTTGTTGAAGTTGGGATTTTTTTAATGTTTCTTTTTGAAATTGTTTTATAGTTTTATGAATAATGTTCTTACAGATCTTACTGATATTTAAATGAATATATTTCATCAAATTCGTTTTACAAATACGCTCAGGAAATATTTCACCATGTTCATGTTCAACCATTGCAGTTTAAAAAGTAATTGTGAAGAAAATCAAAATAAACTGCTGAACCAATTATACAAAACTCAGAACTCGAAACTTTTAATTTATTTATTAGGTGTGTTTTTAATTACAAAGGTTTTTATTGCCAAAAAAAAACAAAACAACTCAGTGTTTTTCGATAAATACAACTAAAATGTGGGTTCTACGTAAAATCAATTCTTTGTTTGTAAAACTTAATTCCAAAACTTACAATTTCCAGTATTTCTAAAAAAATTTTACTCTGCTGCGCTAGGCGACAGGTTATGTACCAGGCTACAAATATTCTACCTGTTAACATTGCTGCGATAGGCGATAGTGACGGGCGATTCACACTGAAAAAAATTTCTTTTGGTTTTAAACTATGTTTAAAAGCTATATTGGCTTTTTTACCGAAAAAATATCATATTGAAGCTTATATTACAGCATAAAAAAAGGGTAGGGAGGGGGGAAGGAGGGGAAGGGGGTAGGAAAGGTTAGGAGTTATTGGCAAGTCCGGGTTATTATCTATAGCCGCGGAGGGGACTTGGAGCCGCCGGAAAAATTTTATCTCTTTTTAGGCGCTGCGCAGGCGTAGGGGAAGGGGTTATAGCGGTGTATATTTGGGGCCCCAGTTCCCTCGGCTCCATCGACCCTAAACCTAAAAAAAGCACTGTCAATTCCTATAATGTCAGTATCATACATTCTTTTGTTACTGAACGAATTAAATTGAAATTTATAAATGTTGCAGAATTGGTCTTAAGATAAGTAAAATTATTAAATTTGAGGTAAATAGGTTTTATATGAAACGAGTAGTCCATTCAGGGCGTTATAGGAGTTTTATTTGTTACAGTTCTCCTTGAAATTTAATTAAAGGTGCCGACGAAAATCGCTGTTGGTCGCAAAGCTCAAGTAACCAAAAACAAAGTTAAAAAAAATTATAATTTTCTAATTCAAGAAATTTTCCTTGATGACACTGAACTGAGTACTTTTGCCTTTACTTTCGTCTGACGCCCGCTGGATTTGATGAACTTCTTTTTCGTTGAACAATTGATACGATGCATTTTCCCTACAAGACGTTTAGTTTTGACTCTGCGATACGGTTGCAATACTTATTAATTGAAAAGAATTATCGTAGAAACCGAATTTGTTGAGCATATGATTAAACAATTATTTAATATCCACGCTTATATTAGTTAGTAAAAACTAAAAATTCCAAAAATTACTGAATAATGGTTTAAAAGAAGAAAAAAGACATTTAAAAAACCCTGTTTATAACGTTTATTAAACATTTCATTTTTCAGGGTGTAGATTATCAAAATACCAAAACAAATGTAACCACTGGCAGAAAAGTGGTATAAAATCTCCAAACTTACATCTAAATAGTCTTGTCGGTTTGAAATGGTAACATTTTTTTAAACAAACAAAATCACGAATTAAAGTTTATTAGGTTAAAAAAACATATATGATATTTGATAATTGACTAAGCATTTTTGTAGATAGGTAATTGCATCAAGAAAATATAGATTAAGTTGAAGTTATATAGCCACATTTTGTTCCATTTTTCTTTATATTATATTTTTTATTAATAACATTATAGCTTTAAAAAATGTAAGTATTTAAATAATTAGGAATCAATTTTGTCTTAAGTAATTACTTAAAAATTAAAGCATGTTTGAAACAAGCAAAATAAATTTTCGCTAATCTATCATTTTACGTTTTTGCTTATTTAGTAACTTAAGAAGCACACAGATTTGAACAAAACAAATATAATTCCGATAAACTGAAGTGAAAAACTTAAGTTATAAAATAAGCGACAAACTAAAAAAAATTATTTGATATACTATATTACAGAAAAAAATTGAAATTTTACCAATCAGATAGACTTTTTATTAATTAAAATGAAAAAAATACAAAAAGCTTAATTTGAAAATTTAGGAATAAAACAATTTTATAAACCTAGGAGGGATATTGGGAAAATTGTGAATCCAGCTTTTATTAAACTAAAAATTTCTAAATGATGTAGAAAACTTGGAACACGAAGAAAAAGTAGGAATTTTCAATCTAAACTAAGGACTTTTGAAAAATTGTTTGAAATGATTGAAACCTAAGATTCAGCTTGAGCATTTAGAACACTAAATTCCTATTTTTGTGATTCCGAGTTTACATAATTTCGTGACTTTTCTACTTGATAGCTCCTAATAGTTTAAAATACACTAACGTCCCATTATTATCTCCATATCCCTGTTTCAGTCCAAGTTACCGTCCGAAAAAGTCATAAATTCTAATAAATAGCGTACTAAAATCACGAAATTTAATTTTCAATATATCTGAAATCGTTCGGTTAAAAGTTGACCGTTCTATAAATTTTTTTATAAAAAAATTTGGTCAAAATTTTTATAATATTACAGATTTTTGTATATTTGAAAAAAAAAATCTCGAACGTACAAAAATATATTGGTATTTTAAGTGATTTGTAGTATTTTATTGTGATTTGTATATTTTCATTGTTAAATTTAAAAACTCCTTTAAATTTTGTTTTACGTGAACCAAATGACAAATAAATCCCAACACGTTTGATCTGAATGATAAATAAGAACTTCATAAAATAGTTAAAACCGCGCAGTAAATATTTTAGAATATTTTTAAAATTTTTCTGGATTTTTATATATAATAAAAACTATAAGATCTATAATAAATATGATTCATAATAAAAACTGGTTATGTTAACGTATTTCTTAAACTAGCATGGAATGATTTAAAAGTATTAAAACAAACTGCATATTGTTATTTGCTTGTTTGAAACACTTTTGTTACATAAAAAATTAAAATAATCATTTTTTTATTATATTTATAAAAAGCAAAGTTCAAAATTTATTATGCATATACTTTAGTGCACTTATTATTGACGTTACCTTATTTTTGAAGTGGCCAGAATTAAACCTTTTGGCCTTACTTGGCGGAGCCATTGTGATTGTGATTGTAATTTTTAACAAACACAAAATAAAAAATACCATAATAAATCAATTTTGCATAATTTCTATTAAAACAAGTTTTGCTATATTTTTAATGAAACTTGTGATTTTAAATGAACCAATTATAAAAAGCTCTGAAAAAATACGAAGGTGTTCGAAATTAAGTCAGTTACCCCACAGTGGCAACCAAACTTTCACTGCATATAACTTACGATCCAAATGAATTTGTTACAATTGGCTGATAAAATAAAGTCAAACTGGAAAATTCGCTTATATTAAAAACTGGCATATTCGCTTATTAACTTTTAATAAAAAACTTTAAAAAAAAAATCAAATAGAGTATTACACTATTTTGTAAAGTTTTTTCAGCCATTATTTTAAAAAAAATATAGTATTTTTGAAAAATAATAATCTAAAAGATTTACGACTTGAAAATCCAATAAAATTTCTAGATGAATTTGAGGATAATTAGGTATGAAACCATATGTTGATGACAAGAATGCAGCAAAACAATATCAACTTCGCAAAAAATTATGATTAGTTCTAAATAAAAGATTAAAGTCAACGCATACACATTGGTAAAAATATAATGAATGAACACTATTTGAATTTTTAAATTAAGTAATTAAACTAATTTTGAGCTAGACAAATGCCATGTAAAACACTAGTTAATAATAAACACTTTTAAGTCAAAAAAGTACTGAAATTTCACCATGGTAGGATTTTAAGGACCCTCAGAATGTCATAGTATTCGTGATCACGTCATGTATTTTTGGGAATGATCGCGGGAGGAGCTAATAAATAACTTTTAGCCAATGAGTGCTTGGGAAAAAATGAATCTCCAAAGAATGAAAGATCTCCTTTTTTGATTGGCTAAAAGTTATTCTATAACGTTTTAACTTTGTAAAGAATATAAAGTCTGGAGTAATGATCTTTTTTTAAACAAAATTTTGACATTATTAAACCAAGCTTTTACTTTAAGTAATTTACTTTGGCTGGCGAGTATGCAAAAAATTTAAGCTATGTAAAACGATGGCGTGATATATTAAATATTTCGAAAGAATATTCACTCCACTTCTATTAGAATATACTTCCAATTCGGTTACCAATAGAGTAATAAATATCGAAGAAAAATGACTAGAAATTGTTTTAAAAATCTTTGTAGCAGATGATCGTGAAACTTGAATTATCAGATTTTCTAGTGAAGAAAGCAAAACTCTAAAACTAAATAAAAATGGAAAATTTAAAACAAAAATAATATTAAAAAGCTGAAAATAAATATTTTAAACATTATAGATTATAATTGAGAATCAGTGAAAGTCCCCAAATATAAAATGTCTTCAGTCCAAATCCAGCAAAAATCAACTTATTAATCCTTTCGCTTGTTACTACTGCTCAAACGTGTAGTGTGTATCGCCTCTCACTGCTCAGTATAATAGGTGGTTGCCTAAAGTGAACCTCGATTCTCATTGAGCTGCACTGACGTGTTATTCTTTCCGAAATTCAGACGCGTTTTTTGGCCTTAAAAATTGCAAAAGACAGCCTATCGAAGCATGAAAAATGCATGTTAAACGAAAGTGAGAACGGCGTCAGAACTTTTCTCAACTTTGCGTGTTCTGCTTTTTTGTGTCGTTTCAATTACCAACACTGAGACTTCTGTCGTACTAAAACATTTGCGTTTGAGACGCGGTAAATATCAAAAATTGTTAAACTTATGATGGTACTTGTTCTTTATTTTTTTATTATAATAATCTAATCTGTGCGTGTTAACAGTTAGAAAAAACAATGACAACGAATATATGTATTTGTGTTTATAGTGAAAATCATTTGCGGAATTTTTCATTTTAATAATCAATTGGCTAACAATAAAATTCAAAATATAATTGGCAATAAAATATTTGTGGCGCATGACATCTATTTATTATTCATTACCAAATATGTAACCTATCGTTTTTTAACTTAAAAACTGCACAAGCTTTGCATTTAAAATAGTAAAACTGCAATATAGATTCATTTAGCATAATAAAAGTGAGTGCGGGGTCAATGTCTAAACGCAAATTTAAAATTTCTTTTAAATAAATAATTAATTTTAATGAGTTTTATTGAAAAAACGGGAGAGTAACAACAATAATAAACCAATACAATGTATTTTTTTTTAATTTTTAGGCATACTTTCACGACATATTAGTGTCGCCTTGGGTTTTCTTATTTGATAACAAATTAAAATTTATTTCAAATAAATAATTAATTTTAATCATTTCTTAAAAAATCGGAAAATTTACAAAAATAATAAATCAATGTCAAGAATACGTAAAATTTAATTAATTAAAAAATAAGAATTTTAAGAATTGGAGAACAAATTATACGGTATATATGTGTGGATTTCTAACGAAATGCATATTTATGCCTGATTTTTTATGCATATGGTTGCATGTTTTTTAAAAATATGCAACCGTTTGCATATAATTTGAAAAATTGTGAAATGTGTATTTTAAAAATATTATTAAAAATTATGCAACCGTCGGCAAAATACGCATACGTGGGGCAACTGACTTAATTTCGGCCACCTTTTTTATTTTTTTTTTGGATAAGTTTTTTCTGGTTTTTCCAATCGACACAAAATTTGGTCTAAAAATCAAACGATATCTATTCAGTGCAAAATTTAAAAATTTCTGTTACACTTAAAGAACAGTGGAGGTTTAAAGGTTTTTTTATAGTGGCCGAAATTAAGGCGCGAGCCATTAACTTCGGCCAGCTAGAAACACTAGCTATAACTATTGCCAAAACGAACAATAAAAATTTTTAAAGGTTGCAAATTTATCTTTAGATAGTGTTCTTGGTACATATAACTTAATTTTCCCGTTTGCAAACTTTAATAGTTATTAGCAAGACTTAATAGAATTATGTCAAAGCCTTAAAAAACAAGTTTTAATAACCTATTTCTTTGTTGAGTAAAAGGAGCAAAAAAATTCTTTATAAATACGGTAGTACGATGATATTTGAAAACAGCAAAAAACGGCAGGTTCTTTTACCTAAAAATTATAAGGTGGGCGAAATTAACGGAATCTTAAAATGTCCAGTTATTTAAACGCATTGCTAAGTGATTTTGAAGAAACTATCAAAACATGAAATTTAACAATTTGGAGCTTTAAATAGAAGATATTTTAAGGTTATATAATGCTTCGTTCTAAATTTGATGCAGTTTAAAAAAATCACAAAAAATCACTTTTTGTATGAAAATGTTGATAATGCAGAATAACACAAATAAAAAACTTTTGCAAAAACACTTTATTCAACATTCATCCAGTTACTTTTGTGCTAGTTCTTTTGTGTTTTAAAAATATAAGCTAATTTTCTAACATCCTAAATTGGTGGCCGAAATAAAGGCCTGACTGAAATTAAGTCAGATACCCAATGTTTATTTTTCAAAATCACATACAAATGGTGGCATGTTTTTTTAAAAACACACACGGACGGTTACATGCATTTAAAAGCACATACAAGCAATTGCATGTATTAAAAACACACACATACAAACTGTTGCATATTTTTAAATTCAAAAAAAAATCGAAATTTTTTTATGAAAAATAGCAATCACTTTAAAAACAAATACAATAAGTTTTTGGGTTTAATTTGCAACGGTTTTTTTCTTTTTCAAAATAACATCGGACCCACAATATTTTAGTTTAAGATGATTTAAATAATTTACAAAAAAAGCCAAAATTTAAAGTAAGATATTTATATTTTGACTCATTCCGTGGTTTTTTAAACTTTATTTAAATTTTTTGAAGGTTTGTGATAATATTACTGCGAAATTTAAAATTTTTACTTAAAATTTTTTGATCATTTTGGCTAAAAACTAAGACTATTATCAGCAATCTTATATACAACAGAAAAAATAAGTATCAACATAATACCGGAATTTAACCTCTAATATAACATAAAATAGTGAAACATAAGCATGAATAAAAACAATTCAAGGCTTAAAAGAGAGAGATTAAACCCAAACACGACTTTAGGAAATGATTCCAATGTTAACCTATGTTAAAATAGTTAAAAAAATTGAATTTAAACCGTAACCAAAATATTTTGGCCAATAATTTTAAATTTTTGTTGGATTATTGAATGGATAAACTTTTTTTATAAAACAAAAATTTGTTTTAAGTAAAAAAAATAGAAAGAACCTAAGGTTTTTATTACGTTTTAAAGCACTGTAATGATAAATGGTTTTAAATTGGGATTTAATGGTTTTTAAGTTAGGTTATAGACTTTTATGTGTTTTAAATGTGGAGATAATGACGAAGCAGAAACGTGTGGCCAGATTTTTGCACAAACTTACCAGCATTATTTACTTTTAATATAATTTTAAAAATTAATAATTTACTTTTATGTAGAGTTAACATAATAGCAAAAAACGAAAGAAACAGTAGAAGGAAAACGATTCAAAAATTTTTAATACAAGGACACGTAAAGGACTTTTTTTAAAACATAATTTAATACACAAAAAATAATTAATAATAGAAGACTAAAAAATATGTATATAATTATTATGACAAGCAAAAAAGCATAGATAATAATAATAAAACTAAAATGCGTAAAATAGAAGTTATAAACCCTAATCATAGCTTAAAATAGAAGTCATAAACGTAAAATACACATAAGTCTACATAAATAAAAATATTATAGGTAAAATTATTGTAGCTGCGATGCGACTCTCGCCGTTTTTGTATACGCCAATAATCGCTCAGAATAGTTTTTTGCCCACAAAACCGACTAATCAACGCAATGGCAGCAGAAACCGTGTCTCGGCAGTGTTCCAACTTTTCTTCAGGCGGTAAAAGCACAAAGGCGTCTACATTAGTGATGTTCCTACCCTCCAGTACCATGCTCCGGAACTCCGACTATTTTAAACAGAGAGAGCTCCGGATCTCCGGAGCTCCGCCCCTTAAATGAGCGATTTGAAGCTTATGTAAGATTGAAATACATTTTAGACTACTCCATTTATGTTTGTAGAACTATTTTTATTGATTTAAAAAAGTTTTGCGAAAAATTTAGTTTACAAAAACTTTTGACAAAACAATCTATGCGATCACTTTTTAATTATTTATCAAATTAGTATAAAAAAGGCGGAGCTCCGGAGCTCCTAAAAGTGAAACTTCGCTCCGGAGCTCCAGGGCTCGGAGCTCCGAGAAGCATCACTAGTTTACATTCTTACAGTATAACTCGCGCACGGGGACAAACGGACGGAACCGATTAAAATGGTTTACACTGTTAAATCGTTGCGTAAATTTAATATACGGTAGTAGGCAAAAAATAAACAACACCTACGTTTGCAGCAACGAGTATTTTACCTATAACCGTTTATTAATAATTCTATTGATTACGGAAATACGATATAATATCAATCATTTATTCTCGCAAACCAACAATAAACAATATACAAAGCATTGCAAAAGCCAAGCGAGCCAATCACGGTCGCGCAATATCGTCGACACATGGTTTACTTGATAATCATCTGAAGACTTAAAGCTAAAGTCTTCCAGGTTGAAATTAAGGGCGTAGAGCGAGAAAAATTAAAAAAAAAGTTTTCAGCGGTTATGTAACCAATTATTATTAAGTTGCGTCAGGTGTTTGTCTGCACGTGATATTTTCTCAAAGAACGAGTGGTTACTTTACCACTCATTTATTTTCACCCTGATAGAATTTATCTTTAGTAAATAATTACGCTAAGAAAAACCATTCTTATTCTTTTTTTAAAAGTAATAAGTGATGGAGTGGTGATTTTATTTTCAGAAAGCCATTTTATAGTAACTCTGTTACAAAAAATAACTTTCAGCAACTTTAATTACGCTTATACAAAAACTTTTTTTATTACGCTTATACAAAATAATACTGATTTATTTTGAAAGTGAAATATATCTGAGTCAAATATGTTGGAACTTTGTACCACAGTGGAGTATATGATGAAAGTAAAGTGAAAGCCACAGTGAAACGTAATTTTAAGACTAAAAAAATGCAACAAAACTAATATAAAAATGTGTTTTACTTATTTTAGAAAATTTTCTAATTAGGTAAACTAAGACTAAAACTAAAAAAAATTAAAATAATTTAAGCGAAACAAAATAATAATAATTAATATTAATTAATATTAAAAATGATAAAATTTTAAGATTTCTGTTGAATGTTACGGCTTATCTTTGATTGAGACCCACTGAGAAATTTGTAAAAATAATGTCATTAATCTGTAAAATTCTGTGTAGTTACATAAATGTTGGGCTGCGTACATATAACAGCGCCATATGGATAAAATCTTTCTTAAGGCGGCTGCAGATTTTAATATTTCTCATGACTTAACGTTATATTGGCAATGTCTAAAACAAAATATAGTCGTCTGAAATTTTCTTGAGTTTACCTGAAATCAGACGATTGCTAATTTTGAGCTAATTAAAAACAAAACTGCGGAGCTTGTCGTTTTATGCAAAAGTATTGGTTTTTATTGAAAAAAACTTCAAAAATAATTCAGGCTATTGCAAGCCTACAAAATTATTTAGGTTATGATTTTATAATTTATGGTTACTATATAACTTACTAGCCTTGAAAAATGCTCTAAGAATAGAGCAGGAAAAAGGGGCGATTTTTCCCCGGGCGTATGTTTATACAGAAAAGATGTGGACTAGTCTGAGATGGATATTATGTGGACTATAGAAAATTTGCATTTGGTTTGGCCAGCTGCTCACTAAATAAAAATTTTTGCGATATGATAATGATTTGTTTATACATTGATCTAATCACACAGCACTTTTGCATTTTTTTTAGTTTGATGAAATGGCAATTGAAAAAATTATACTCACAGCAATCTTTGACAAGCGCGAAATCGCCACTTTTTCAATTTGAAGGTTATATTTGTATGTGTAAGAAACAACTATAAATTTGAAAAAAGTGGCGATTTCGCGCTTGTCAAAGATTGCTGTGAGTATGATTTTTTCAATTGACATTTCATCAAACTAAAAAAAATGCACAAGTGCTGTGTGATTAGATCACTGTATAAACAAATCATTATCATATCGCAGAAATTTTTATTTAGTGAGCAGCTGCAAACCAAATCAAATTCTATTTCCACATAATGTCATCAGACTAGTCCCATTTCTCTAAACATACCCGGGAAAAATCGCCCCTTTCTGCTCTATTCTTAGACATTTCAAGCTAGTCTACCACTTTTTTTAAATTAAATTAAAAAAATAGCCTAATAAACTATAGTTTTAGCTGCGCAATGACATATGTTTATAATCATTCCGTTGCCAGATATACTTTTTTAAATAAAAAATAACAAAGAAGAAAGATGATGAATTTAAATTACAAAATTTACCCACTTGTTTAATTATAGTTAGTGCGGTGAGTGGCGCTCCAAAATTTACCTACGTTCTCTAATATAGTTGGCGCGAGACGTGCACCAATGATTGCAATTATAATTCTAAAAAAAATAGTAATAAGAAGAAGATGAACATGAATTACCAAAATTTGCTCACTTCTCTAAGTATAATTAGCGCGGCGGGGTAAATCAGGGGCACCCCAATATACCTAACGGCGCCTCGCCACCAATTATTATTTTTTAATAAATATAATTTTAATTAATTTTTCATCAGTAATAAGAATTAAAAAAATACTCTTTTTTCACCAATTTCCGCAGTAGAAGCAATGGCGCTGGGAACTGTTCCCACCAAAAAAACGTCTCTATTTTTGTGCGGTTTTTATGAGGGATATTGTTGCTCTCTTACAATCCTTATTTGCCAAAAAGCTTTATTGCGTGGAGTTATATCTATTTTCAATTTTTTTTATTTGATCAATAAATCGATAACAAGACCTAAACAAAAAAGTGCTTCCTTTCAAAAAGAAAGTTGCGTAATTCCTCTCTTCTTATAGCCCATGTTTATTTTGATCAATCAGTAACGAATGAGGAATATCGCTTTAAGGATGGAGCGTGAATAATAAAATAATAATAATAAGAAGAAGAAGAAGAAGAAGGTTCTGAATTTCAAAATTTACCCACGTTCTCTAATAATGGTTGGCGCGGCGTCACGGGGCTAAATCGCCCCGTGGCGCTCCCACGCCACCCATGATAATTTTACCAACTTAATGCACACACATTTTTATGTTTTATGAGTCTTTGTTTTACCTCAAATAAAAACAGTTCCTTTTTTGTCCGTATATAATTAATACATAGCATTTGGAGGTGGGAGATATTTTTATGTTTTAATTTTTTATTTAGGGGTGGAACTACTTTTTAATAAAAATTTGCTTTACAAAAAAAAGTAAATATAGATAAATTATAAATTTATAAATCTATGTTTTTATTATATTGTTTTTATATTTGTAGCAATTCTCCCGCAGGTATACATAAAAGTTGTTTTAATGAATGAAAGCGATATCCCTAGAAAAAAAATATTCCTACAAATTTTAACTCTAAAAACATGCGAACACAAACAAAAACCTGAAAATACTAATTTATTATTTATTTAGTTCTTTTTTGCTAAGAGATACCAAAATCATTTAGAAATGTACCAAAGTAAATGAGCCGTTTGGTAATAAAAAGTAATCAGCAACATTTTTAAAAATAGTTTCTATTTGAGACCCGCTAAGGAAATTCAGTCGTCCCCTGCAAGATAAGAAGTTAAATGTGATTGCAATAGTGGGCTTCATTATGTAGTTTTTCTGTAACTTTCATTTTCTCAAAATAGTTTTTAACTTTTAAAAATATTTGTCAATTATAGGAATTAGCAATTTTTGTTAAGCTAATGTTAGTTTTTTCATGATAGAAAAAGTAAAGCTAGTTGACCTTTATGACTTGCAGTTTTAAATCGACTATTTAACAATAAGGAAACTGTAAAAAAACGGCTTAGTATTAAAATTTAGATATCATATTTAGGCAGTTATTTAACAAATTAATCCATTTAAAACATAAATATAAATTTTTAACAAATAAAATGGCTGGTTTTTTATATTTTGTAAAAATGCGAAATTTCAAAAAAAAAATTCTGTGTTTCAAATCGTCTTTTTTTAAACGTCATAACCACATAATTTTATTTAGTCTTGTCATGTTTCATTTTAAACTTACGAGGTAATTCAACTATAGATAGAAAATAAAAACCAAAGATTTATCGACAATAAATCAATAATATTCCACGAACGTCTTTTTATAATAGAAAGAAACCATTATTATGTTGGAATATTGTGAGTAAAAGGGGGTTCATACTTCGTCCAAAGTGTCCAAAAGACAAGTCTCAGGACAATCAAAATTTGTCCTTTGAACAAAGTATAAGGGTTGCTTTGTTGCTTTAAATACTGGTCAAAAGACAGGCTAAACTGTCCAAAAGTGTGTAAAGAACAGGTTAAAGTATTTCTATTTTGTTACAGCTTTGGATTGTCTAAAAACAACTTTGCCTTGTCCAAAATTGTCCTTTGAACTTTGTCTTTTGGACAGTTTGGACAAAATATGAACAGGTATTTAAAAATTCTTTTTGGGCTTTGTCTTTTAAACTCTTTCTATTTTGAACCCTTGTTTTTGGACTGTTTTTTGACTATGTTTTGAATTGTCCTTTGGATATTTACTTTGTACCATGTATGAACAAGTCTTAAAAATTATTAAAAACTATGAGGAAGTATAAACGGGTCAAAAATGCATGTATGCGTTTTTGAACGGGGTTAAAGGTGCGGTATTAAGTCAAACGTTTTGTTTTCAATTTGATTATTTTTTGTTAAAACCTTACCCCTGCCCCCAATAGCCCACAAAATATTTTTTCTTAAAATATTTCCAGTGGTTCAGGAAATATGACCCTTCAAAAATGGCATTTTTCCACAATTTTGTATTTGAAAAATTGTTCAATGGGTATTAATATTTAAATTACAACATATGCACTCAAAGAATGCAGTTTCTTTCTACTTTATTTTAATTCCTTCGTTAAGATTGGTGCAATATTTGTCGAGATTTTACGTTTCTTGTACAAAAAACCCGTGATTTTTTATCAATAAAAATACAAAGTCCATAGGAAAAAATGTTGCGCAAACTTCATCTAATCACTGCCGTCGTTTGGTGTTTTTAATGAAAAAATCGCCGGTGTTTTGCACGGGAAACGCAATATCTCAACAAATACTGCACCCATCTTAACGATCAAAGTACCAAATTAAAATAGAAAGTAGCCGTTTTTTTAAGTGCATATTTTGTAATTTAAATTTTAATATCCAAAAAATGCCATTTTTGGAGGGAACCATGGAAATATTTTGATAAAAAATTTTTTGTGGGCTATTGGAAGCAGGGATAAATTTTGACACCCGTTAAATTTTGCTTACTTTAAAAAAAGACTATATTTAGTAAATGAAGCTATGTTAAATTTTTTTAAAACTGTACTGCTGTCACAAATCCATTTTACCAAGTGAAAGGTAAAAAATGATTGCATTTAAAATAAATACGACTATTTGGGTTGTATTATACGAGTTCTAAAAAAATGCAGAGGTAATATACAAGACTACTTTATCAAAGTGATCCTGTCCAAAGGCTAACTATGACACCCGTTATTTAGAAAAACTTAGCTTTGACAAGCTTGAAACTTGGATGACAAGAAATGATTTTTTGATGTGTTATAACATTTTAAAACATGGTTGATGCTGATTTGGTTAATGCTGATTGATGCTTAATGCTGATGGTTGAATGCTGATTTTCTATTGATAATAACCATCGCACACGTAATAATAGTTTTAAATTAATAATAAAATTTCTAGAATTAAATGAACCAAAAACTTTTTTTCTTATAGCAATTTCGCTAGTAGAATTTATTACCATTTAATTTTGTTTTTTCAGCTTTACACTAAATTTCGTTAAAAATTGTGTGAAAATTTTCAACATTTCATTTGTTTAATGTTTTAATATTTTATTTATAATTTGCTTGATTAGAAGGACGTATCGATTATAGTTGATAATATTACTTTTATTTAAATGTGTTTCTTTCTTAGTTTTATAAATTTTTTTAAATCATAAGTATTTAGCTTATTTTAAAGGAGCACTGTCACAAATCAAAATCCTATATCGCCCAACCCGGACTGCTCCTTTAATACTGAACCAATCGAGCTGAATTTTAAAAATGTTGTAGCCTTGTAGTGGAGCACTCCAAATCATTCCTTTATTATTGCAGTAATAATTGCAATTATTATATGGAATAAATATTGGATTTCATTATTGGGCCAGCCTTAGTTAAAATTATACATAAAAATTTGTGTAACTGGTTTTTGTGGTCATACAGCGCTTTGGTATACGCAATAAATAAATGAATAAACGCTTAAACATACATTGTATAATAGTACATTTATTTTTAACTGAATAATTTTTTGCGAATTATTTTTTAAGCGAAAACTGGCGCTGGCACAGATTGCAGATTATTGAGCGGCACATGTTTGGTTGTTTTTATTTAAATCTAATTTATTACAATAGCAATGAACCGCTAAAATAGCAGACATAATTATAAAATTAATATTCAAATTTTATAATAAAGGCCATTCATCTGAATATGAAATGAGTCAAAACTCATTGAATATTATGATAAACAATTTTGAAACGAAGGTTGTTAAAAACAAGTTATAGTTATGTGCCAAGTTGGAAACTTGCCCAATAAAAAAAAAATATGAAAACACAAATGTATTTCCAAATAATGCCAATAGGTTAAGTCAAAGTTTTAACCTAATAAAGTTAAAATTTATCCATTTAAAATAAAATTTGCAAATAATCCCTCAGCTTTTCATAATTTGTAAATTCATAAATCTCGCGTAATAAATTATTTGCATACGGTGTCGTTTAATTGGCATGAGCATAGTTTGCGCACAGCTGATTGGACATTTATGATTAGACATGATTTTCGGTTTAGGTACTTTCAGTATTTTTTTGCAGTTTCCAAACAAAAAATAAAGACGATTTAACAGTTGCAAACGCATTGTTTAAACCTCAAACTAACTCACGTGAGACTTAAAGATTGTGTTATTGGCAAAATGTTTCTCGAAACTTGCTCAAAATTTTTCGGGAATTCGATGCTTTAGACCTCAGTGATGGGTGTAAGCAAAAAATAATCTAAAAATTTCGAAATATTATTATTTTTTAAATTATTCTAAAAATAGCACCACATCTAGTTTTGTTTTTCCGCTTCAAATATTAGCACGTGTCGCGAAACAATATTCAATAGTCATTTATCTGTTTGTAGTCAAATATAGCTTGTTAACAGCAGGCGTATTGTTAAACAAAATTAATATTAACCGATTTTGCGGTATTTCGCCGTGAGAGTATACATAGTTAATGCTAGTGTCATTGTATAAATAGAGTTAAATATCAATTATTGTATATTTTTTTAAATTTTTTCACATTAAAATTTATAAACTGTCAATAAAGAAACGGTAGAAAAATTTTTAAACAAAGATTATAGGAAGACTCAAGTTGCACATCTTTTATTTGTTTTAGAGTGAAATTTTGGAATAGAGTTTTGTGGTTAACGTCGAACGTAAATGGAAAAACAAAACTATTATGTGTTTGTAAATGTAAGCTCTCAGCGTGCTGATTTAAAAAATAAAAAAATGTTTTAAAATGTCGGGTAATCAAAATACGGACCCCTTTGTACCCCCAAAACTAGTGAGGGGTGATTTTTTGTTTTTATTGTTTATAAACCGTGTTTATATTCATTTAAAAGCTCTATTCGTGCTGATTACAAAAATAATAAATTTATGTTGAATTTTTTTATCGTTTCCCAGTTACATACCCCCAAATAAAGATATAAACATTTTGGAAAAAGTGCAACAAAACTTCACTAGGAGGTTGTTTTGTCAAGTTGTTACCTGTTGGTTACGAACAAAGGCTGGATTATGTAGGTTTAGAAAGATTAAAGGACCGAAGAGGCAAAACTGATTTATATGAGCGCTTTAAAATTATACATAGCTTAAACAATTTGCCAACCAATGATTTTTTTTTAAGTTTAACCTGCAGCCCACCCGTGTTCATCCCTTTAAATTGGCTGTTGAAGAAAGCCAAATTAATGCAAGGAAATTTTCTTTGCAAATAGGGTGGTTACACTTTGGAACAATCTACTCCCGTCTCAAGTAACTGTTCTTAACGATTCTTCGGATGCATTCAAGAAAAGTTTTACAACCGACTTAAATAAGCGCTTTTTTTGAGCCTTTAAAGTCATTTCAGATAGCTATGTTGATATTTTGTTAGAATTATAGTTTATGTTGGCGGCGATTAAGTCGCAAAATTAATGTTGTTGATAAAAAAAGAAAAGAAAAAAAAGAAAAAAAAAGAAAAGAAAAATGAAATGATGATACAGTAGAATTAAACTATGCATAGACAAAATATACCAAGTAGACTTAGTAAAATATTAGTTCTGTTATCTGATCATTAAAAAAATACCCCCAACTTTGAAAAATAGTAATTTTGTCATTTTTTTCATTTTAAATGACGTGTTTATCCCATATGAAAGCTTCTGACGCACTGATTTTAAAAAAGTATAGTTTATTAAATTTTGTCAGTGGTTACCAAATTTTGCACCCATCAATGTGCCTCCTAAAATTCTTAAGGGATAATTTTTTTAATACTGTCATGTTTCTACTCATATCAAGACTCTCGATACGCTGATGTCAAAAATATTGTTTTTAACTCGATTCGCCAAATGGTTACCATCTTTGCAACCGACAATGTACCCCCAAAAAATTTTTAGGGTGTTAGTTTTATATATTCATTGTAATACCGTCTTGTTTATGCTCATATTAACGCTCTCGACACGCATATCTCAAAAATCCAATTCAGTCAAAAATTCGATTAGCAAAAATTGTAAAATTGACCGACTTTAACACCTCGGGGTACCCGGCCCACCTAGGTTACCCCTAACAAATTTTATATTTTTGAGCTCAAGAAAGTATGGGCAATCTGCAAAAAAATTTTCAGACGTAAGGATTCATATGGTAAAAAGTTAGATATTTGGCTGAAAAAAATTGCCCCTAAATTTGGGGGATTTTGGCAATATTTTCTCGGCGTATCACTCAGTAAATCACAAAAGGAGAAAAACAAATGTTATCGTTGTCGCTCACGATCGTCAGGTTTGCTTGTTGTTTACAGGAATAGGGCTTAAAAACTCAGGCACGAATATGGCTAAAACAAATGTGTGTCGGAAAAAACAATTAGCGGCGCGTTGGGGTGTTAAAAAGGCAAAGAATTTAGACGGCATCTGGTGGGTTCTCTTTTTACTATGAAATTATATTTGTTCAAAATTTTGACGACCGTTGGTGGTACTTGAAGTTAAGAAAACAACAAAAAAATATTACTTTCATTAAAATATTAAAGCAACATCGTTTTAAATCGTTAAACTTTCACTAAAAACTGTATATTGTACATGATATGGAGGAAAATTTGTTTTAAACCTTCTAAATTTGAGTACATAACATATCTTACATTATTTCTTAATGTTTTCTGATAGTGGTGTAAAAATTTATAAAACTAATTTATTCTTTTTTTCATTCATTTTTAGGTTTTTACTTCTTGGTGTGGAGATGGAATCGGTTTTTCTAATTATTGAGTCTATTTTTTGCGATGTTATTACTTACTGATTTTTTGATACGCAAGAAACATAATAAAATTGTCTGTAGAATTTTAGATGATTTTTAAAGCGTTTTGCTCTGTTCTTTTTGTTTTTAAGCCATAATATGTCTGTTGGAAATATATGCATTAACCTTGTGGGATTGCAAAAAATTTGTTTAATTTAAAAAATAGCTTCTCCTAACACTACTAAAGAACGGAGCGTTCCACATAATTATCTAAGGCAATCTTCGGTTCAGAAAGGCAGATGTTCATTCCTTTTAAATTTTAAATCCAAACGCATTTTTTTCTAGTTAAGAAGTTTTAAAACATTCATTAAGTCTGTTTTGGGGTTAATACAGTTCCATTTGAAATCCATATTGATTAATCTAAAAAAAACCTTTGTTAGTTAAATCAAGAATATATAATCTTTAGCTGTACTTATATTTTTGACCGAAAGTATGCAAGAAAACTCGCACATGTGTAAATTTACACGCAAAAATTCAAAATTTTTCGTGTGAAGCAATTTTTGATACTATGTAAATTTTTTGACAGTGAATAATGTAATTTTTACTCGTACACGCAAAACACTTAATCGCTGCACAGAAAATCAAACAAATATTGATTGTTAAAAAAATTACTGCCTAAAAAAACAATAGTAGGTCCACAGAAAGTCATGTGCGCAAAAAACTGCATGTGTGAGTTGCTTGCGAAATTTATTGGTTAAAAATTGGGATGTTTTTAGTTAATTGTATGCCTGCTTTCAGTAAACTATTCTATTTTTTTATCTTATCTGCAGCTTGTTAGCTCAAAATTATCAAAAAACCCGGCATTTTGACAAAAAACGATTGAAGAAAAAAATTGCGGACATTGTTAAAACTAACGCAAGCAATTTATTTTTCCTCTTCATTACGAACCATGACAATTACCTACAATAATCGCGGCATTAAAATGCTAAAAAAGTGGAAAGGAAGCATGTGGAAAGGAACCTGGCGAGAACTATTGATTTTTCTGACCATGTACTATATTGTGCGGTAAATATGCATAATTTTGACCATAAGTATGTATTTTCGTCCTTATGGTTTTGCAAATTTAAGTAAGTTAAAAACGTTTTTTATATGCACTGGATGGAACAAGCGAGATCTTTGGCGAATTGAAGTGTAGTTTAGAAACAAAGGGTTTTTACCTTAAAAATGCGAGCGATCATGATATGGCAAATTTTTTCTTTAAATTTTGCTTACTAATATATATTTTTTTGTTTAAACAACAGATTAGAATTCCGGACGTCTAATTGAAGTGAATTTATGTGTTATTTTAATTTATGAGTTGTGCAAACTTACCCCGGTAAGGACGGGGTGCCTGAACTGGAAAAAACGGTTTTTACCTGCCTCCTACCTGCCTCCATCGGAAATTTTGCTGCCTCCCAACTGCCTCCTACCTGCCTCCACCCTGCCTCCTACCTGCTTCCGAGGCAGTTGGCGAGGAGGCAGGAGGAGGCAGGAAAAAGTTTCAGTGGCGCCCGTCCTGGGGACTTGCAACAAAAGAAAAATAGCATAAATTCTTCATTGACGTAGCCTATCTGTTGTTAAAAAAAAAAAAGCAAATTAAAATTTGAAAGTGATGCTGCATTTTGAGGAAACCTTTTTTGTTCTGAGGACTCTTATTGGCAAGGGTCTGCTGTAGGGCAGGAGATTGAGCCTAATAAAAAAGGACGGAGATTTATGGTCAAATTATGCATATTTCCGCACATATAGTCATGGTGCAGATCTTCTCCGTTCCCCCTTTCCCACATGCTTCCCTTTTCCCGCCTTTTTTTAGCATTTTAATGCCGCGATTTACTGTAGGTAATTGTCATGGTTCGTAATGAAGAGGAAAAAAATGCAAATTGCTTGCGTTAGTTTTAACAATGTCCGCAATTTTTTTCTTCAATCGTTTTTTGTCAAAAATGCCGGGTTTTTTTTTGATAATATTGAGCTAACAAGCTGCAGATAATCTGATAAAAAATAGATGAGTTTACTGAAAGCAGGCATACAATTAACTAAAAACATCCCAATTTTTAACCAATAAATTTCGCAAGCAACTCACAGCATGCAGTTTTTTGCGCACAGACTTTTCTGTGGGACCTTTACGGATTGTTTTTTTAGGCAGTAATTTTTTTAACAATCAAATATTTGTTTGATTTTCTGTGCAGCGATTAAGTGTTTTGCGTGTACATAAAATTACATTATTCACTGTCAAAAAATTTACATAGTATCAAAAATTGCTTCACACCGAAAAATTTTCGAATTTTTGCGTGGAAATTTACACATGTGCCAGTTTTCTTGCATACTTTTCGGTCAAATATATAAGTACAGCTAAAGATTATATATTCTTGATTTAACTAACAAAGGTTTTTTTTAGATTAATCAATTTGGATTTCAAATGGAACTGTATTAACCCCAAAACAGACTTAATGAATGTTTTAAAACTTCTTAACTAGAAAAAAATGCGTTTGGATTTAAAATTTAAAAGGAAATGAACATCTGCCTTTCTGAACCCAAGATTGCCTTAGATAATTATGTGGAACGCTCTTTTCTTTAGTAGTGTTAGGAGAAGCTATTTTTCAAATTAAACAAATTTTTGAGAAATCCCACAAGGTTAATGCATATATTTCCAACAGACATATTATGGCTTAAAAACAAAAAGAACAGAGCAAAACGCTTTAAAAATCATCTAAAATTCTACAGACAATTTTATTATGTTTCTTCCGTATCAAAAAAATCAGTGAGTAATAACATCGCAAAAAATGACTCAATAATTAGTAAAAACCGATTCCATCTCCACACCAAGAAGTAAAAACCTAGAAAATGAATGAAAAAAGAATAAATTAGTTTTATAAATTTTTACACCACTATCAGAAAACATTAAGAAATAATGTAAGATATGCTATGTACTCAAATTTAGAAGGTTTAAACAAATTTTCCTCCATATCATGTACAATATACAGTTTTTAGTGAAAGTTTAACGATTCTAAAACGATCTTGCTTTAAATATTTTAATGAAAGTAATATTTTTTTGTTGTTTTCTTAAATTTCAAGTACCAGCCAACGTAGTAAAAATTTGAACAAATATAATTTATGGTAAAAAAAACCCAGCAATTTTTTGCTTTTTTAACACCCCAACACACTGTTTCCCAACACATTTGTTTCGCACAGTATACCTAATTTTTGATATTTTTGTAACAATCTGCCAAATTCTAACAATCTAATGTTCACCAATATTTACTCTGTGATTTACTGAGTGATACACCGAGATACAAATCCCCCAAATTCCCAGGCAGATTTTTTCGAGTGTAACTTTTTACCATATAAATCCTACGTATAAAATTTTTTGCAGATACCATACTTCCTAAGCTAAAAAATATGAAATTTGTTTAAGATTAACTATAATAAGCCTGCCAATATTAAAGTCGGTCAATTTTACAATTTTGCTAATCGATTTTTGACTGGAATTGGATTTTTGAGAATCGTGTCGAGCGTTAATATGAGCATAAACAAACATTGTATTACAATGAATCATGAACTTAACACCCTAAAATTTTTCGGTACATTGTTGCACAGATCCGAGTGGTAACCATTTTCGGCGAATCAAGTTGACAAATTATTTTTGACATACGTATAGAGAGTCTCTTAATATAATATCAAAAACATGACAGTATTAAAAAATTATCCCTAATTTTTCAGAGGCACATTAGATGGGTGCAATTTCAAAATTCACCCCTGACAAAATTTAATAAACTATACTTTTAAAATCAGTGCGTAAAAGCTTTCATATGGGGAGAATTGACGCATTCATTTAAAATGAAAAATGACAAAAACACTATTGTTCAAAGTTGGGATTATTTTTAATGATAAAACTAATATTCCTAAGTCTACTTTGTTGTCTACATAGTTAATTCTACTGTATCATAGTATCATTTTCTTTCTTTTTCTTTCTTCTTTTTTTATCAACAACATTAATAGCAATACAT
>JASAMX010019120.1:50000-51138 GCA_030248175.1 Microlaimidae sp. YZB2_3 | reverse complement strand
ATTTTAGTCGGATGTAGCGGTATCATTAGATGAACAAGGGGTGGGGTCCATACCACTAGCTTCTAAACTTTAGCTCCTTCCCAGAGTCTTGGCAAGAAATTGGGTTGAGAGGAGAGATGTGTGGTCTTTGATTGGCTAACTTTTGACCGTGTACATCTATGGTGATGAAATATTTTTTTTTTTCAAATTTTAAGCCGTGTCAGCCATACGCCTGACAAATAATTTTTCCTGTATATATTTTTCTGATTAATTTCTAACTTTTTTCAAAATATCAATTTTAGCTTTTATCATATTCCCTGGACTGCAGGTTTGTAATATTTTTGTTTAAATCCAATTTGGTTTGTGGTTGGAAATACGTCGGTTGTCGGGTTCTCTTTTGGCTGATAATGTGTTGTCCAACATAAAATGTATGTTCATGTTAATTTTATTTATTTCAACCGCCTTATGAAATAGTATACTCCCCAATTATAAGCTTTTCAATGATACTCATTTAGCCCAATCTTTTTTGTGGTTTGAGAGGGCAAGTCTCATCCCTTTTTTGCTGTGAAAATTCTCGTCCAGCATAAAGATGTAGATGTTTATGTTGTTTTTTATATATTCGACACTCATTATGAAATTTTTCCAGACTGTGACTCTTTGCAATGATATCCATTTAGTTTAATCCGTTCTGCGGTTGAGAGTAGGATCTTTCCCCGTTTTAGGGAAAAAATATCTTGTTTTGCAGCATATTTAGATGTTTATGTTTACTTCTTTCCAAAAAAATATTTTTTGGCTTTCCATTGACTAATTACTCTAACCAATAAAAAGACAAAAATTCAATCCAATTTAAAAGACAAAAATTTTTTTCAAATCTTACAAAAATGCATGCCTCCTTTTGTGAAAATTCTTGTTCCAATCTAAAGATGACGTCCATGCGATTTTTTTAAAATTTCCAACCCTTTTCCCTGATATTCCCCTGTCTGTAAAACTTTTGCAATGATATTCTCAGTTAGCCCAATCCCTTTTGTGGTTAAAGAAAAAGGTCATCCCTCCTTTTAGTAAGAAGTTTCCAGCATAAAGATGTTCATGTTCATTTTTACCAAAAAAACATGATATTGTGGCTTATACAATGGATAAATTACTCTTACTAATAAGTTTA
>JASAMX010019120.1:0-45000 GCA_030248175.1 Microlaimidae sp. YZB2_3 | reverse complement strand
TACCGCTACATCCATATGCACAGGTAGGTAAACTGAAAAAATCACCTGATTTCAACATAAAAAACACCCGCACATAAGTTCACAATAATTTAATCAAGGCAAAAATTATTATGGAAAAGTGTGGTTCATTTCACACCTGAAAACTGTCTGTCTCCCTCTCCCAGGAATTTAAAGGGAGGGTTAAAATTTCCAAAACGAGAAAAGGGGGCGCAACCAGGGGCAATATTTTCATACCGGGGATGCGCAGAAAAACACAGCAAAAAAATTAAAATTTAGGTTGGTTTAAATTGGCTTAAAAATTTCACAAAAGTTGCAAAAATTTTGGAAAAAATTGGATTAAACAAAATCTCATTACAAACCTTGCAGTCCAGGGAATATCATAAAAGGATTGAATTTTGAAAAAAGTTAGCAAATTAATCAGAAAAATAGATACAGGAAAAATTATTTGTCAGCCGTATGGCTGACACGGGCTTAAAAATTTAAAAAAAATATTTCATCACCATAGATGAACATGGTCAAAAAGCTAGCCAATCAAAAACCACACATCTCTCCTCTCAACCCAATTTCTTGCCAAGACTATGGAACAGATTCACCCATCCAACAAAATCGCAGCAAACCAATTTAGGCCAAGAGAAATGAAACACACCCTCCAATCAAAATATGGTCCAATAGCAGAAAGTTTCTTCAAGCTAACTCTCACCAAAAAAAGCTATCCAGTCCAGACTAACATTCACACCTATTTTGTAAAAGAATCTCTATCTCAACTCCAACCTAAATCCTCTACTAAAAAGCAAACCCCCTGAATTACACCAAAGACAAAGTGAACAACACCTGCCAAAAAAATCAAGAACACTCCTCCTGTCACAACTAAGATCCGGATTTTGTCATCATCTAAATTGATACAAATCAAGAATAAACTCTATAATCAAAAACGAATGCCCAAAATGCAACCAGAAACCTCATGATGTCCACTACCTTTTTAACTGCACCAAAAATCCTATCACATTAAAAACAAAAGACCTATGTATGGCTCCAACCCGCCAAGGCAGCAGCATTTCTGCAGTAAATCACCTAAGAGAAACTGGCTATGCAATCAATCAAAAATCAACCTGACCTCCTTTTGGGTTTCAAAATTATCTACCCCAGGTCGACCCTCCTAGAAAGCTAAGGGGGTTCGGTTCGACCACCCATAGATTTTGAAATGTCATTTACCGGGGTAAACACCCCCCCCTAGCTCCAGTGACCGTGCTCATCTATGCTTTACTCCCGCCGCCGCGCACCGCTTTTAACATGACAGGAACCCCGATCCGTCTGGCTTTTTCTTTTGACCTTAAAAACAGTACTTTATACCAAAATAAATACCTAAGAATATATTGGATCGCTGTTGTCGTAATTCTGAATTTGTGCGTTTAAAATCAATTTAACCCCTTCTCGAAAAATTTATCTGCAAAATCCGCATCCCTTCCAACCCCTCCCCTTCGCCTGGCTTTTTTAGCCTGGATTTTTAGCAGGAATACGTAGCATATTTTATTGAATAAACTAGCATAAAAAGAGTGTAAAAAAACCAATTTGTGTTTAATTAATTTTTTGGTGAAAGCTTTAGGAAAAAAGCAGCACCTTAGATTTTTTTTCGAGGTGGAAGAGGGAGTTAGATTTCGAAATTCTAGAAGTAGCCAGTTTGACAAAAACACGGTCATTTTGCAGATAAATGCCCTAATGCTCCTAGTTTTTTTTCTGGGAAGGAGCTAAAGTTTAGAAGCTAGTGGTATGGACCCCACCCCTTGTTCATCTAATGATACCGCTACATCCATATGCACAGGTAGGTAAACTGAAAAAATCACCTGATTTCAACATAAAAAACACCCGCACATAAGTTCACAATAATTTAATCAAGGCAAAAATTATTATGGAAAAGTGTGGTTCATTTCACACCTGAAAACTGTCTGTCTCCCTCTCCCAGGAGTTTAAAGGGAGGGTTAAAATTTCCAAAATGAGAGAAGGGGGCGCAACCAGGGCAATATTTTCATACGGGGGATGCGCAGAAAAACACAGGAAAAAAATTAAAATTTAGGTTGGTTTAAAATGGCTTAAAAATTTCACAAAAGTTTTGGGAAGCAAAAGCAAAAATTTTGGGAAAATTCATATGTAAAAATGTGACATATTCATTGATATTTTTGTGCTTTTTTAATTTTTTTTTACCAAATACTGAACTATGTGATCACGATCGATAGTTTTTTTTGGTAGGTAATATCTAGAGCTCTAAATGGGGAAAAGTAAAAAAAAAAGATACTTACTTAAAAAAGATATAATTATAATTGAAAATGTTCAAAAAAGTTTTACTAGAGGATCAGACCTGTGCACGGTCTGGAAATGCCCCCCCCCTGTTTTATTCCCTCCCCCACCAAAAAATGAAAAAGTACCTTAAAATTATGACGCCATTTTTGACCTATAACGACGCCATCATCGTGAATTTTTTGCAATTTTTAGTCTATTTCAATGTATTTTAAGCCGTTTTAGACCTATTTTTAACTCATTTTCGCTTTTTTGTCCCTTTTCCTTTCTTTTTTCTTTTTTTTCCTTTCTTCCCTGCTTGCCCCCCCCCCGTTTTATTGCCCCCACCCGTTTCAAAAAAGTTGCCCCCCGTGCCTCCCCCCATTTTGGAATGCCCCCCCCCGTTTTAACCCCGGGGGGGGGGGCAGTGCACAGGTCTGGAAGATTGTATAAGTTTTGTGGTCTTAATTACTCCAGCTATGAAAACCGATTAGCTTTTCTAAAACTTGATAACTTTCCAAACGAAGAGTAAAAATGGATTTATGCGAAATTTATAAAATAATTAATAACAAAACAAGTCTGCAATCCAAAGATTTTTTCTCATTCAACAATAATCAAACCAGAGGTCACCCATTTAAACTTCAAATTGATGATTGCAGGATTGACGCCAGAAAATTCTCTTTTCCAAATCGTGCTATTTGTAGTTGGAATTCGGAATTTGGAATTCTGGTTCGGGTACCTGTTCTGGATTTTTGGAAAATCTTAATTCTGGTTCCGGTGTTCCGGGAGTTTTGCAGTTTAATAGGCAGTTCCGGTTCCTGGACAAAATTTAGAATTCCGGTTCGGCTCCGGATTTTTAACAAATCTCAATTCCGGTTTTGGTGTTCCGGGGGTTTCGCAGATTAATAGCCAGTTCCGATTCCGGGACAAAATTTGGAATTCCGGTTCCTGTTCCGGATTCTTGGAAAATCTCAATTCCGGTTCCGGTTCTTCTGGTGTTCCGGCGGTCCCGCAGTTCCACGTTCCACCCGTCATCGGGGAAAAGCAATCGCATTTAAACACACACATTCCCAGCATTATACAAAGCCCTAAAAAAGGAAATGCACAGAGGCTCTCTTAAACATACATGGGCAAGTTGGTCCGGAGTGGGGGGGGGGGGTTAAACCCCAAATTAGGGGGGGTTAAAATCCGAGAAACGCAAAATACCCATATCGTTTTTTTCTGGAGTGCATTTTACCCATATCGTTTTTTGATTTTGAAGGAAAAATAGGTTAAAAACACTAATTTTAGGTCAAAAAGCCCTTTTTATTGCATTTTTGAGCTTTTTATTGCTTAAAACATTCATTTTGACCTCAAAACTTAAGTTTGGAGGCAGTTAGAAGTCATTTTAAAGACATTTTTTTTCTTCATTTTTCCAAAATTAGGGGGGGTTAACCTTTTCTCCCCCCCACTTCTGAGTGGGGGGGGGGGGTTAAACCCCCCTTCTCAGAATTTGGGGGGGTTAACCCCCCCAACCCCCCCCCCGTGCCCATGTATGCTCTTAAACCCACTCACCTTTCTGGTGACTGTTCTTCACCGTGGTATCCTTCTATAATAGGCACCCGGGCGTCGCTCATAATTCGCTTGGCCGTGCTCTTGATGCCCATGTCCCGAATGGCTGAAGAGGGCGGGCCGATGAAAATAAGGCCCTGTCTAAGGCACGCGTCCGCGAACTCCGCGTTCTCCGACAGGAAACCGTAACCTGGACATGTTTTCAAAAAAGTTTTAATACAGAAGGATAAGCAAAGCCAAGTTACTCGGCACTAACTGCGCAACCAAATACTGCATAATAATACCATAAACAATACTTTAACAAACAATAATAATATTATCCAGTGGCGTGCCAAGGGGGGAAAGGCGTAGGGGGCGCCCCCCCCCCCCGCAATTCGGCAAAGCCGGATTTTTTCGTAAGGGGACCCTTACGTTTTTTTTTAATTTTAAGAGAGAAAAAAATTTTTCTTCAATATTAATAAAGAAACTTTCCTGATGCTTTCCAACAGCGTCAAAAAGCCAGAATTTTCCCGCTACGCGTGTAGCTTAAATTGACAATTTATATCCCCAAAAATGTTAAGGTTATACCCCCAAAAATGTTAAGGTTACCCCCCAAAAATGCCGATTATAGCCGACACCCCCCCTGGCCCCTAAAAATTGGGGGTAGGGTACCCCAGAAATTTCCCCCCCCCCTAAAATTTGGGTCCCAGTACTAAAAACGCTAAAAATAAGATATTTGAGGTATACTTCAAATATTTTTAGGACACCCCCCCCCCCACGAATTTCGGGGGTCGGGCATACCCCCCCCAAAAAAAAAAAATTCCAAGGCTGCCCACCTATGGTCAGCTGGGGCCCAGTGTCCGAAGCAAAATACTTTTAAACCAATAAAAGTTGATGATTGTTTTTTATTGGATAATACTCCATTTCTTAAATAAAAAGCGATATTCTGGTATAAAAAGGGTTTAAAAACATTAACAGAAGGGGACCCCCGCTCCCTTTCTCGAGAGGAGAGGGGGGCCAAAATCTAGAGGGTCTAGATTTCAATTTCAAAATCTAGAGGGGGTCAGGCAGGGGTAAATAATAAAATTTGGGGGAAGGAGGGGCCTGGATTTTTTTCTAAGGGGGCAAGATTTCGGGGCTACGGTGGCTGCATACATGGGCACGGGGGGTGGGGGAGATTGGGGGGTTAATCCCCCCCCAAAATTCTGAGAAAGGGGGTTTAACCCCCCTACTCAGAAGTGGGGGGGAAGTTAACCCCCCCCCAGTTTTGGAAAAATGAAGGGAAAAATGACTTCTAACTGCCTCCAAACTTAAGTTTTGAGGTCAAAATGAATGTTTTAAACAGTAAAAAGCTCAAAAATGCAATAAAAAGGGCTTTTTGACCTAAAATTAGCGTTTTTTTACCTATTTTTTTTCTTTAAAATCGAAAAACGATATGGGTAAGATGCACTCCAGAAAAAAACAACGATATGAGTATTTTGCGTTTCTCGGATTTTAACCCCCCCCCCAATTTGAAGTTTAACTCCCCCCCACTCTGGACCAACTTGCCCATGTATGGGTGGGTGGACCCTAACTCCCCCTTGTTCATCTATGATTATATTTCAGTATTGTAGTTGCCCACAACAAAAATGTCACATTGGCAATAAGCTAAGTATTAACTTGATTAAAATCTTTATAAAAATGATTAAGAAAACAATGCTGTGCCTTTTGAAGCTTTAAATATAGTTTTTGACGACTAAGTTTGTCGAAAATAAATAATAGTGCGATGTGCTCTGTGCAGCATAGCTGGCCAGCCTACCCTCCCGGATTTTGGGGTGTATACCCGACCCCAAGGATGTTTTTGGTTGGATCCGCTAGGGGGGTTTACCCCCAGGTGGAAGACCAAAATTTTTAAACGGGGGGGGGGGGGGGGGGGGGGGGCCCCCAGGGGGGGGGGGGGGGGGGGGGCGGGGGGGGGCAAAAATGGGGGGGGGGGGGGCCCTCCCCTTCCCTTTTTCCCCCCCCCCTCATTGTCCCCCCCCCCCCCCCCCGGATTGGCCTTTTTTTTTCTCCGTTTTTGGTTTCCCTTTTGGGCTTTTTAGATCCAAAAAACTTATTATTATTTGGTTTAGGTTTGGCTTGGGCGGGCCCCCCGGCCCCCCCCAGGATTTAAATTCGGCCCCCGGGGCCGCCCCCCCCGAAAAAGCTAGGGGGGTCCGCCCCCCCCGTCGTGTTCCGGTCCCCCCTTGGCGGCCGACCCTCCCCTGTCTTTTCCGTTCCCCCCCCCCCTCTTCCCCCTCTCCTTGTCGTGGCTTTTTAGGGGGTCGACACAGGGTGCGAGATTTCAAATTTAGGAGGGGGTCCAATTTTTTAACAAATCTTTTTTAAATCAATAATTTAAGTGTTTTAAGGTATAATATTGAATTTTCGGTACCTACTTTTTCATTTTTGGGCCGGGGGGAGGCAATAAAACGGGAGGGGCAAATCCTTGAATAAAGCCGGGAGCCTTTCCCAGACAGTGCATAGGTCTGTCTGACTTCGACAATGGTTTAAGTCATTTGTGCAAAAGAATTAATTTCTATACAGGATAAAAATCAAGTTATGACAATGCAATGACATACACTTTAAAAATATGCGTGAAGTATATAATTCAAAAAAATGCTATTATAGTAGGATTTATAAAAATGCATGGCATTCACCTTTTTGTTTACTTTTAAAAAATTAGGCAAACCAACCATCATTTTTTTAGTTTTACAAAACTGCCTACTTCACAATAAAAGTATAACAAAAGAATACACTTTTAGTTTTATCGTCAAAAAAGATAATACAGCTGTTTTTTTTTGTTTTTTTTTTTTTTTTTTTTTTTTTTCTTTTTTTTTTTTTTTTTTTCTTTTTTTTTTTTCTTTCCCTCTTTCTTTGCTTGGGGGGGCTGAGGAAATTTTTATGTGTGTACCACTAACAATAATATTATTGGCATAAAAACAATTTTTCAAATCTACTTTTCGCAGTAGGGTAACTGACTTAATTTCGGCCACGCCTTAATTTCGGCCACCAATTTAGGGTGTTAGAAAATTGGCTTATTTTTAAAACACAAAAGAACTAGCACAAAAGTAACTGGATTAATGTTGAATAAAGTGTTTTTGCAAAAGTTTTTTTTATTTTTGTTATTCTACATTATCAACATTTTCATACAAAAAGTGAATTTTTTGTGATTTTCCTAATTTTTGCTTTGTGTTTAAACTGCATCAAATTTAGAACGAAGCAATATATAACGTTAAACTATTTTCTATTTAAGGCTCAAAGTTGTTAATTTTCATGTTTTGATATTTTGTTCAAAATCATTTTGCAATGCGTTTAACTAACTGCGCATTTTAAGATTCCGTTAATTTCGGCCACCTGAAAATTTAGGTGAAAAAACCTGCCGTTTTTTAACTGTTTTTAAATATCATCGTACTACCGTATTTATAAAGAGTTTTTTTTGCTAGTTTGAGTATTTTTGACGTTTTTTAAGCCAAAAATAAGAATTCAACAAAAAATACAGGTTATTAAAACTTGTTTTTTTAAGGTTTTGACAAAATAATTTAAAGTCTTGCTAATAACTATTAAAGTTCGCACACGGGAAAAAGTAAGTTATATGTACCAAGAACAATACCTAAGGGTAAATTTGCAACCTTTAGAAATTTTCATTGTTCGTTTAAGCAATACTTATGGCCAGTTTTTTGTAGGTGGCCGAAATAAATGGAACGCGCCTTAATTTCGGCCACTTTAAAAAAAAGTTTAAACCTTCACTGATTTTTAAATGTAACAGAAATATTCAAATTTTGCACTGGAATAACAAATATAGCTATTGTTTGATTTTTAGGCCAAATTTTGGCTTGATTGAAAAAGCCAGAAAAAACTTATTCAAAAAAAATAAAAAAAGGTGGCCGAAATTCAGTCAGTTACGCTAATAGTTAGCATCAATGCCAAGCTACAGTGCGAAAATCTTCCAGCGCATCATCTAGCACTTAGCATCTAGTAGCCTTTTAGTGTGAAACAGATTTTAGTATTTGTTTTACTGAGTACCTACCGGGGTGTACAGCTTGGGCTCCGGTTTTCTTCGCAACGTCCAGAATTTTGTCGGAGCGTAAGTAGCTGTCTGAAGACGGGGCGGGGCCGATATTAAAGGCGTAGTCTGCCATGGAAACGTGAAGGGAATTCCGATCTGCATCGCTGAAATTACAACAATATAAAACAATACTACAAATTGAAATAAGGAGGAGTCACAATTTGTATAAAATCAACGTGAAATTGACTCATAACGAGTATACTATGCGTGAAAGAATGCAGTGGCGTGTCCAGGGGGGAGGAGGGTGAGGGGGGGCGCGACCCCCCCCCCCCAAAAAAAAAAATCCGGCGAAGCCCAATTTTTTTGTAAGGAGGGACCCTTAAATTTTTTGAATTTTGGGAGAAAATTTTTTTTCTTTAATATTAATACAGAAACTTTCCTGATGCCTTCCAAAAGCATAATATTAATAGTAAAACAAAACCAAATTTTCCTCGCTTCGCGGGTAGTTTTTAAATTGACAATTTATTCTTTTCATTAGTTTTTCGATTTCAAATCGATTACGTTTAATAGTTAAGGCATGCTGCATACATGTTATAGAAAACTACTATAAACATCATTAACCTCTAAATAACGTTTTAAACACATATTTGAATGTTAACAGTAACAATTCTGCGGTTGTCGAAGACATTTATTTTGTTTGGTCAATTAAAAGTGTTAATCAGTGGATAAAAACAAATTATAATGTGAGCATTTCATATAAGAACACATCAATTTATTAAATCAAAACTCTAAAAAAACAATTTTGCGACCGTCCAAAACATTTATATTGTATATCCTAAACTTTGCTATAAATTGCAAATCGTCTGCTAAATAAAAATCCATTCTGGTCACCTAAAATAAAGCTTCGGTTTTTTAGGTTAGAAGTTAGAACCTATAATATTTATATAATAAATATTCAATTAATATTTATAATGAAGGTATTAACAAAAATAAACAGACTTTTTAAATGTTTAAAAATATGTTTATAATTATTCTTTAATTAAATCGGAGTTTATTTTATAAAATTATAATAATAAACGCACAAAACAAAATTTTAGGGTGTTGAATCAACACTGTTGACACAAAAAGACTTGAAAATTTTGAAACCGAGGCTACATGGAGACAAAACTGAATAACTTAAGAAACTTGCAGCCAGAAAAAGAAACTGTTATTTATTAAATATTTCCGTTTTTTGCCATAATTACAAACATTATTTTGTTTAATAATTATCAAGACATAGACAGACTAAAAAGCTAAATATATAACTTAAAAAATTATTTGTAAAAAGTAATAACAAAAATAACACATAAACATTAAAGGCATTTAAAAAAACGTGATAGATAGATATTGGGCTCTAAAGTCCCCAGTAATGTAAAAACAAACTTGCTAAAAATAATTTAAAAAATAAAATATGGCTCTAAAGTCCCTCCTTATGTGTTTCTTTACAGTGTTACGCCATATAACGTAATTAAAAAACGAAACGCATTTAAAGGCTCTAAGGTCCCTTTTTTCTGGCTCTTTAGTCTCAAAAAATCAGTCTCCTAAGCGTGGCTCTTTGTACCCTTGGCTTTTTAGCGTCTTTCGTGATTATCTCCCACTTGGCTCTTCTGTTCCTTTTGTTCTCGCTGCTTGGCTCTTAGGTCCCTTTTTTCCTGCTCTTTAGCCCAGTTCTAACGTACCTTGGCTCTTTTGGCCCGTTACCATCATAATACTTTACCAAATTTTAATCCACCAAATATTGGAAAGTTGGACAACATGGTATTTACCACAAAAAAAGGTATTTAAAGCCCTAAAAAAGCTCCACAACAAATTGTCTCGAACACCTGACTGTTTTCCAGCTTACTTTTTAAAACGCTTGGCAAAAGTTATTGCTAAACCTTTGGTAATAATTTTTCAGATGTGTTTTGATTTTGGAGAATTACCGCTTGATTGGAAAATAGCTTTATTAAACTTACTGTTTAAAAAAGACATCAAAAGCCTAAAAGAAAATTATTGTCCAATTTCACTTACATTTTTTTCTTGTAAAAAATTATTAAAATCTATTATTAAATTAAAAAAATTAATTATTAAATTAAATAAATTATTTAAAAAAAAATTCATTAAAATCAAGTATTAGGTGTCTCAACAATTCAAAAAGTAGTTCATCTTCGTTTTTGGGAGTTTGATGACGTCTATACAAGCAAATAAATCTTAATTTAACATTTTTGAAGACTATATCACTATCACATGCTGTTATCTCGATTTCAGCAAATTTTGAGCTAATTTCAATTTCAACTAATTGGTGCTTTTTTTTAATAAGAGCTAGAACA
Source organism: Microlaimidae sp. YZB2_3 (assembly GCA_030248175.1). Taxonomy (NCBI): domain Eukaryota; kingdom Metazoa; phylum Nematoda; class Chromadorea; order Desmodorida; family Microlaimidae; species Microlaimidae sp. YZB2_3. Next base: position 34,824 of record JASAMX010019120.1, on the reverse strand, counting down.
CCCCCTCCAAGATTTGATTTGTCAGGACGGTCATGACGTATAATATCTTTTCTTTTTATTCCCGCAAAAAAAACAGTCAGATCCGGCCGGATCTATCTCAGATCCGGCCGCCCCAGACCGGATCCAAAAATCACCAGATCTACCGGATCTACCGGACCGGACCGGATATCCGGTCGGGCCCTACTTGGAACAATCTACTCCAATCTCAAGTAACTATCAATTCTTTGGATGTATTGAAGAAAAGTTTTAAAACTGACTTAAATAAGCGCTCTTTTTAAGCCTTCAATGTGATTTTAGATAGCTATGTTTATTGATATTTTGTTAAAATTGTAGTTTATATTGGCGGCAATTAATTAAGTCGCAGATTTGATGATTTTGATGAAAAAAAAGAAAAAAAAGAAAAAGAAAAAAAAAGAAAAGAAAAATGAAATGATGAAACAGTAGAATTAAACTATGCATAGACTATGCTTAGTAAAATATTAATTCTGTTATCTTATCATTAAGAAAAAAAATCAAAAAAAATAAATTCTAAACAACCCACCGCGGGGAAGTTGGCATGCTTTCGTGCAGACATTCCCGCCAGCTTTCCCGCTGGCTCTTGCTTTTATGCGATTTTTAAGCAAAAATGGCAATAAATATTTATGAAAATAGCTAAAAACTAATGAAATATGAATTTTCTAATTAGTTTTAATGTTCAAATATAAAGATTTTAATTAAAATACGTTTTTTTATAAAAAAAACTTTAGCATGCGTTTGCACCGGCTCTTGCGCCGGTCTTCCGACCCCATTTAGTTCACTCGTTTTTCCTATAACCCTAATTATGACGTTTTCAAAGCGTTCCCTTTAACAAATAAGGCGGCTAAAACAGGAAAGCCAGCAATTCCGAGAGCCAGCTGAGAGCCAGCATGCGTTTGCGCCGGTTCTCGCGCCGGTCTTCCGACCCCATTTCATTCGCTCGTTTTTCCTATAACCCTAAGTTCTACGTTTTCAAAGCGTTCTCTTTCATGATAAAATAGGAAAAAGTTTTTTGTATGTTTTAAAGTTATATGTACCAACATAGATGAACACGGTCAAAAAGCCAGAGGGGGAGGGGGTGTTTACCCGGGGTAAATGACATTTCAAAATCTAGGAGGGGGTCCTAGGGGGTCGAACCCCCCTAGCTTTCTAGGGGGGATCGACCAGGGTGGAAGATTTTGAAACCTAGAGGGGGGTCAGGTGGGGTCCAATTTCCGAAGCAAAATACTTTTCAATCATTAAAGGTTTAATAATAGTTTTTTTATAAGATAATACTACTTTTTATTGAATAAAAAGCGATATTCAGGTATAAAAAGGGTGTAAAAACATGAATTTGTGTAATAAATTCACGTTTTTGGAAGAAAATTTAGTATAAAAAAAGTACTTAAAATTTGCTCGAGAGGGGAGGAGGGGTCAGATTTCAAAATCTAGAGGGGGGTCAGGGGTAAAAAATTCGAAAATTTGAGGCCCCCCTGGATTTTTTTCTAGGGGGGGCCCCCAAAATTTTGAAGGTAGGGGGTGAACCCCACCCCTGACCCCCCCTTGTTCATCTATGTGTACCAAGAACTATACTAAGGATAAATTTGAAACTTTTAAAAAAATTGTATTGTTGGTTTTTGGCAATAGTTATAGCCAGTTTTTTCTAAGTGGCCGAAATTAATGGCTCGCGCCCTAATTTCGGCCACTATATAAAAAAACTTTAAACCTCCACTGATCTTTAAGTGTAACATAAAATTTTGGCTCCCAACCATTTTCTAAATTTTTTTTTGTTTTTCAAAAATACCTCTCCTGGGGGGTTCGCCCCCCGTTTTAGAAGGTGGTTTTCCCCTTCCTGCCCCCCGCCCCCCTTTTCCCCGGTGGAAATTGCTTTCCTTTTTTTTTATTGGCTTTCCTATTTTATCATGAAAGAGAATGCTTTGAAAACGTAGAACTTAGGGTTATAGGAAAAATGAGCGAATGAAATGGGGTCAGAAGATCGGCGCGAGAACTGGCGTGAAGGCATGCTGGCTCTCAGAATTGCTGGTTTTCCTGTTTTAGCCGCCTTATTTGTTAAAGGGAACGCTTTGAAAACGTCGTAATTAGGGTTATAGGAAAAACGAGTGAATTAAATGGGGTCGGAAGACCAGCGCGAGAGCCGGCGCGAACGCATGCTAAAGTTTTTTAATAAAAAACGTATTTTAATTAAAATCAAATATATTTTAACATCAAAACTAATTAGAAAATTCATATTTCATTAGTTTTTAGCTATTTTCATAAATACTTATTGTCATTTTTGCTTAAAAACCGCATAAAAACGAGAACCAGCGGGAAAGCCGGCGGGAAGACCGGCACAAAAGCATGCCAACTTCCCCGCGGTAAACAAACCTACCTAAAAACCGCAACGGTTTCAAGACCCAGTCGCTTGGCGGTGCGCAATACCCGACAGGCGATTTCTCCGCGGTTTGCCACCAGCAGCTTATCGATAATTGGCTGATCGTTGTTGTAAAGTGGAAGGTCGCGCGAAGAAGAAGATGCGGCAGCTGCAATTCCACATTGCTGGCATTTTAGAATCCGCTTCAATTGTAAAATTAGGCGAAATTCCGCCTGTTTATTACGAAGCATTTTTAACCACTGATAATATCAAGTAGTTGATATTTCATTTTAACGTTCTTGCGTTTTAAGTTAAACAAAATTACACTTCTTTTGTATCCAACTTTTAGTTCCAGTTGCAGTTTCTTTTGCTTAAAAAACAGTGAACCGTACATAGATAGATTGTTTATGTTATGTCATAGTTGCCCCTCAATGGACGTCAATGTTCATTTGCAAAAACATCCACGCTTCTTTCTGTAACAGTCTCGAAGCCGCTAGTTTTTACATTTTTAAATGCATACAATATTTTTTAATAAAATTTAATAGGAAAATAAAAAGAAGAACAGACATGTTAATTTGAAATTCGGTAATAAACATTGATGTGTTAACCCGTACTCAACCGGTCCAGTTCTAGAACTGTTCGGAACAGTTTTAGAACTGTTCCGAACAGTTCTAAATTTGTGAGAAGTTCTAAACAGTTTAAACTGTTCGGAACAGTTTTAGAACTGTTCCGAACAGTTCTAAATTTGTGAGAAGTTCTAAACAGTTTTAAATTTGTGAGAAATTCGGCATTTGAAAATGCCGAAGTTGTACTTTGGTGCATTATAAAAGTCACCGAAACATTTTCCAACACTTATCACGTGATTTTATTGTGTATTTCCGTTGTTTTATGTGTTTAAATATCATTTGCGGAGTTTTATTTATTTTTTGATTTTGAGAACTGCAAATCAGTCCTAGAACTGTTCTAGAACTGTTCGGAACAGGTTCTAGAACTGTTCGAAACAGGTTCTAGAACTGTTCCAAACAGTTCTAGAACGCATAGCACAGGGGCATGTAGAGTACCGGTTAATATGAAATTTTCGAAACCTCGTGTTTTCTTGTTAAGCATTGCTCACTTAAAAATTTGGCATCAGGTAATAAATACTTTCTAATTGTAAAACGAAAACGGCGGTGAAAATTATAACACGTCAGCATTTTAAGGACCCTTTAAAATATCATACAGTCTTCGTGATTACGTGATTTATGTTTTACTCAGGGTTTCCAGGTCTTCAAAAAAAATTTCCAGAATCAGCCAAAAAAAAACCCTAAAAACCCCTAAAATTTAAAAAAACCACACAAAAAACCCTCTACAAAAAAACCCAAAATTAAGCTTAAAGTTTTTAAAACAATATTTTTCAATAAATTTTATTCAAAAAAACACCTTATTTACAAACTTATACAAAATGTGCAGTAGCCGAGTGGTTAAAGCGTCGGACTCGAAATCTCGGGTGTTTAGGTTCGAGTCCTTCCGGGCAATATTTTTAACATCAAATTTTTTTTTAATTTTTAACTTTTTAATTAAGAAAAGTGTTCATTACTCAATACTGAATCATTTCCCGAGTACGTGTTTTGGAGTGGTTTTGAGGTAAAACCGGTATATCAAGTAAGTCAGAATGCCCCCAAAGGGGGGGGGGGGCTCGCAACCCCCCTAGTGCCCTCCGGGGAGTCAAATAGAAAAACGAAGGTCAGATTCGTTATCAGGACTTCTGAAAATCCCCGAGTACATATTTTGGGAAAAATTGGCGAAATTTTTGAAACTGTATCGTTCCACCTTAAGGGATTATTTAGAAAGTTTATTTAAGGGTTTATTTAGAAATTAGATTTCTCATATATAAGATTTATACGGTGTTTAAATTTCCGTTTATTAAACTAAAATGATAGGAGCTAAAATAGCAAATTTTTTTGCTAGATTGTCCTTAATTTTATCTAAAATATTACTATTGTTTTGATAGAAAAAATAATCATTGAAAAATAAATCACTATTTACTGGTTTCTCTTCAAACCAATATCAACATTACTACAGTTATAAAATATATTAATAAGTTTACTGCATTTGCTTAAGAACAGAGAATACTAAATGGTATATCCGTAAATATTTATAATAATTAAGTAATTAACTAATAAACACCTACAAAACGCATATTGTTCATTATTGTTCCCATTATTGATTAAGATCGGTTGAAAAAACAAAAAAATAAAGATCATTTGTTTGGTTTGTAAAACTAATTTTGAATCAATATAGTTTAAAAACATTATTACGTTCAAAAAAATCAACCGAAAAAAACAATAATATATTTTAATGTGCGATTTTATAAAAAATATTGATTAAAACAAACTTTTATTCGGCATATTGAAAAGTTATACATTTTACAAACAGAAAAAAAGGGCTAAGAAGAACGAACTTCCAGAAAAATTTTGATTTAAGATGGTTCTAAATAAAAGAACAATTATTATTTTTCTCCAAATAAAGAAACAAACAATTTTTTTCCAAGAATTTTTAATTAAGGAAAAACAAAAGTGCCAGTTAAATCTTCAAAACTGAACTGGAAGAATCGAAAAGCGTGTACACAGGCTTTAACTCCCTGGTTCGAATTATTTACCGCGGGGAAGTTGGCATGTTTTCGCGCATGTCTTCACGCCGCCCTTCCCGCTGGCTTTTGCTTTTATTCGATTTTTAAGCAAAAATGACAATAGGTATTCATAAAAATAGCTAAAAACTAATGAAATATGAATTTTCTAATTAGTTTTGATGTTAAAATAAATTTTATTTGAATTAAAATGCCTTTTTTTGAAAAAAAAAACCTTTAGCATGCGTTCACGCCGCCTCTCGCAATTAAAAGCGTTCCCGCATGTCTTCCGCAGGTCTTCCGCCGGTCTTCCCACTCCATTTGAAAAAAAATTAATTAAAAAATTATGTCTAAAAGTCAAAAAACTAGCCCTGGTACCCGGCAAAGGGGCGCATACAAGTCCGGGGATCCCACCATCAGTGTGTATGCCAAGTTAGGCACTGTATTGTGTGGCAATGCTTCTAACTGGCAAGCTAGTGCTGCTTTGGTGCAGGGCAGTGCAGCTTGTTCTCAAAATGGTCAAGTTCCTTTGGTACAAAATAAAGTAAATCAATTAAATAAGGAAAAGCTTCTTTCTGTTGATCCATTAAATAATCATAATTATATCCTAGTTAACCCAGATCAAATATCTAGTTATTTCACGCAAAAGTGTAATTCAAATAGATGTATGACATGTTACTATATTAACTCTGATAAAACAATTAATAGCTACACTACTAATAAGAATTTTGTTTTTAATACTAAGGAAAATTATGATTGTTCAGTCAGTGAAATAATTTATGCTGTTTCCTGTAAAAAATGTGGAATGCAATATGTTGGAAAGACCTCAAGAACTTTAAGACAGGTTTAATGAGCACCGCAATGATGTCAAAAAGCTAACAAGGACACTTATTCCGTTAAACACTTTAATCAAAAAAATCATTCTTGTGAAGACATGAGTTTTGTCTTCTAGAAAAAAATAAATATAAATAATAAAGATGAACTAATTCAGCGTGAAGATTTCTAAATTAGAACCTTGGTATCAGCGTACCCGTTTGGTTTAAATGATAAAATCAAAAGTTATGGTATTATTTCAACTAACAAAGATCCAAGAGAAAAATCATCCGTATTTTTCACAAAAATTTCCATTTCATCGCGTACAATATAAAAGATCTCATAAACACAGAACTAATAAAAAAGCTGACTACAACTTAATTACAAACTTAATTACTTTTTTTAAAAACCCTGAAATTAGTATTCGTAATGTATATACTAAATTAGTTAATATATCACTAAAAAATTTTAAAACCCTGTTAATTAAAATTAACTTTTTAATAACACCTAATATATTAGCTATACAAGCAATGGCAGCATATCGTTTTAAAACTATTATTACAAAACCTATAACTAAAAGTAAAATAACTTATGTTTCTACCTACTTTTGCAACAAAGGTTTAAACTTATTTACAACAAACCTTATTAAATTTAACAATATATTTACCGACATTTTACTCCTTAATTAATTTTCTGTTAATGTTAATTGTTATGATAAACGTAAAATAGTATACAAATATGATACACCAACATCTAAAATTATTTGCAACTATATAAGTGTTTTAAATAACGTCAACTGTAAAATATTGAGTCCAGTCCTTAATAGTAACTGTGATTGTTATTAGTCTAAATTTTGTGACACAAACCTTAAACATATTGTAACTGGTAATCTAAACATCATTATTAATGGTCTGTTAAAAAATATAATGGAATATGGAGCAAAATTTAGACTTCCCAAAAAATGATTTTAATGAGGTTATAAAAATAACAGATGATTGTTTAAATGAAGTTGTGTCTAAACTTAGTAAAAGATCAGGTTTTTTGTTAAATGATTTTAAACAATTTGTTAACCACGCGCGTGTCACAATTAACAACAGAATTTGATTTTATAATTTCAACAATAATTTTTCTAGGTATAACAAAGAGTTTATATCATATGCAGAACTTCGTAAAATATGTAATAAAATCCATAATAAGTATGTAATTTCACCTGTTGACAAAGCTAATAATAATTATGCCATCATATGTAAAAAATATTACTTTCATATTATGTGTGAAGAATTAGTCATGCAATGTAGCCGTGGCAAATGGCATGCAAAAGGTAGCTCTGTGTATAAACCAATTAACTCAACTCAATATAACAATCTTATAAACAACCATTGTAAAATTGCTAATGATTTTAGTTGTAAAGTTTTAGAAAATGAAAAAGAATTACCAATGTTATTTGCCATTGTCAAGCAACATAAAAACCCAATTAAGTTTAGATTTATAGCTGGTGCAAACAAATCCAGTACAAAGTTTGTATCTATTATACTAGGTAAAATTCTAAAGTTCTTCAAAATTCATTTTCATAATTATTGTAATTCACTTGTTGAAAAAATTGGTGTTACTAATTGGTCTATAGACAATAGCTTACAAGTAATTAATAAAATTCAAAATATTAAAATCATTAATCATATTGTAACTGCAGATTTTAGCACTTTATATACAAACTTATCTCGTAACACGGTATTAGACACAATGTCTAAATTAACTGATTTCCTCTTTAACAATGCCAAAAAACCAATAATCTGGCGGTAGGATATGATAAATGTTTTTATACTGATAAAAACCTAGCATATGATAAAATAAATGTGTTTTCAAAATGTGAAATAAAAAAACTAATTAAGTTTGTCATTAACAATACATATATTAAATTTTTGGGAATAATTTTTGAACAAATCTCTGGTATACCTATAGGAGGTAATGCTTCTCTTCAAATTGCGGATTTATCTCTGTCATTTAGGGAATTTATTTATCTCAAAAACAATCGACATTCTAGATGATTATTACAAAAAAACAGTAAGATATATAAATGATGTTGCTTGTTTTAAGTGCCTAAAATTTTTTGAAATTTGTAAAAAATTTACCCAGATTCATTACCTCTTTCACAAACTAATAAATCGGTCAATACATGTGAATATTTAGATTTACAAATAAAAACTAACAATGTTTATAGGTCTATAACTGTTTATAACAAAGCTGATGCTTTTCAGCTTAATGTTATCAGGTATGTACACAAATATAGTAATCTCTGTGATAAACGCTTTTAATGTATTTTATATAGTAATCTCTGTTATAATTGTTTTAATTCTGTACGCAAATTTCGTCTGAAACTTAATTTAAAGAAATATCAATAAGAAATACAATCAACGTGAAAATTTAAAAAAATTGGTGTTACAAAATAAAGCAATTACTTGAAAATAATTCCAAAAAAAACTTACAATTTCGATACAATAATTTTGGCGATCCTTTTAAGTACAATTTAGAATCGCGACAAGAAATCAAACAGTACATTTCGGAATAGGATTTTTCGCGAATCAATCGATTAATTAGGTTACAAAGTCATAAAAACAAGAACTTATAAAACATTGAAAGGACTTCTTTTTAATGCTCGTAGCTTTAAAAATTCCCTTAACGAATTGGATTTTTTTGTATCTGGCGGCAATATTATTTATGGTGATTTAGACGTGATAGCTATAACTGAAACTTGGTTAACGGAGACTGTTACCGATAAAATGCTAAACAGATTAGGAAATTTTGTTGTATTTAGGTTTGATAGACAAAATCAACCGGTGGCGGTGTTTGTTTGCTATTTAAAAAAGATTTAAATTTTATAAAAATTTGCATAACTGAAAAGTACAGTAATATTGAAGTCATTGTTGTTGATCTTTTGCTTTACAGACACTCAAAAATTAAATTTATTTGCTATTATCGAAAACCACAAACAACAAAGATTGAGGACGAATTATCTTTTAGGTTACTGCGTGAGTTAACAGAGGACTGTTTAGGCTCATTAATTTTGGTTGGTGAATTTAATTTACTGGGAATAAAATGGAAAGACTACACAGTATCTTCAAACAATCAACATCAAAAAGATTGGTTTTCCTTTTTTCCGGAGTTAGGTCTCTCACAATTAGTTCCAGAGCCAACAAGAAACAATAATTTTCTAGATCTAGTGCTTTCTAACGATACTGAGATTTTTTTAAAATGTTTCAATTCTTCCAGGTTTTTCATCTTCTGTCATAGTTCTGTCGGAATTTGACGTCATAGTCATAGTTTTGGAGTTTGAAGGAATCCGACGTCATGTACCTCTTAAAACACAAACTAAATGTCTTAAACTTAAAAAATATCCTAAAAAATATTTTAACTTTGCAAAAGAAAAGCAAATAATATGGCAAAAACGTAAAACATCCCCCCTTAAAACAGAGTATAAATTGTTGTGCAAGGAGTACAAGCAATTAGTAAACAACTACCACTGTAGCGTTGAAGAAAGAATGTTAAATTCTGGAAATATTAAAAAACTTTTATCAATATGTTTATAATAAAATAAAAAATAAAGAAAAAAATACCAGCCATAATTAAAAATGATGGCGCTTTCACTATAGACGACAAAGAAAAAGCAGAAGTTTTTGCTGAATATTTCAGTTCAGTTTTTACCAAAGACAAAAATATTTTACTAAATTTTAATGTTGAAAAAATTGCAACTCTAAAAAATATGTCTTTTCCAGTAAAAAATATTTTAACCGCAATTAAAAATCTTCCAAACTCGTGTTTAAAAAGTACTGACTTAACACATTTAATTAATTATTAATTAATTATTTGCCACTAAACTCCAATTAAATAATTATGGATTAATTATTTAACCACAAAATAGATTTGATTAATTATTGATTAATTAATGACCTAAATTTTGCAATTAATTAATTATTGATTAATTATTAAAAAAATAATTTGATAAAATCGTAAAAAAGTACTAATTAATTAAATTTTATAAAGTAATCATAATTGATGTCTAAAACTAATAATCTTATAAACTAATAATAATCTAAAACTACTAATAATATTATTAATCATAATTATATAAAGCCCGGTTCACACTGCTGCGATAGGCGACAGGCGATAGGCGACAGGTGATAGGCGATAGGTTCCTGTCAGTTCACACTGCTGCGATAGGCGATAGTAACTTGCGATAGGCGACTGGCGACAGGCGATAGTGGTTGGATCAAAGTTCTAATCTTATCGCAATTTTGCGATAGGCGACAGCCAAAACACAAGCAGTTTCAGCATATTACGTGCGAAATTCGTAAATTAACAAATTTATGTAAAGTAATAACGCTTCCTTGAATTGAACTTAAATACACACAACATTTTTTGTTTTTTGATGCGTTTGGTTAGTTTTTTTAAATATGGATAAATTTGCGTGAAAATATTAATTTCGATGGGTATTTGCTAATTTTGGTTTAAAAGCGACCCGGAATTTACGATAAAACTAAAAAAAGAACTTTTGAATAAAATTTTTTATAAACATTGATGAGATCTAAATAGCCTATGGTTGAATTATATCTGGCTGACGCTGAAAATTAGAATGCAGACATGAGGGGACCAATTAAAACTGTGCGGTAATGACGTTTTTTTTTAAAAACAAATAAGAACGCAGAGTTTTTTTTAATTCCACCTTTTTACAAAATATACAAAAATTAACTAACTTTAGCTCGAAAAAAATTTGCATTTAGACTCCAGATTAAGTAATTTGATAAATAATCATTAAAATACAGTTTTTAATCTTTGTTAAAAATTATGTCTTCAAAATGAATTTTAAATTTCATCAGTTTAACCGGCAGTTTTTTTAAATGAGGTTTATATAAATTTTAATAAAAATTGTACATTGGGCACTGTTTTATAAAAGTTTTACAAACATTTGATTTATTTGTAAAAATACGGTCGGTTTTTTTTTTATTCAGCCCAATGTGTGTATAACACTGGATTTTCAAAGTTACAAAGAAAAAATTGACATTTAAAAACAAAGATGGACATTTACAAAAAAAATCGAATGCTTATAATTTAAAAAAAACAGTGCCCTGGGGCCTATTTCATAAAGGTTTTTGTAATTGTAAATTAATAAACGCATTTAATTTCTTCTCATTCTATTAATTAAAAAATACATGCATAACCTTCAAATTTACGGAATTTATAAATTTGTAATTTCTTAGATTCTGAACGCAATTTTATTAATATACTTTTTTATTAAAAATACAAAAGAAAAATATGCGTTTGTTAATTTACAGATTTAAATTAATTACAGGCAATTTTTATGAAATAGGCCCCTGGCCTTGAAAAATATACCGTAATTTGAAACATAAACAAAAAGGTCATATGCTTAGATTAGTGATGTTTCTACCCTCCAATATCATCCTCCGAAGCTTCAGTCATTTAGAGCGGAGGAAGCTCCAGAATTCCGGAGATTTTTCTGCTCTAAATGGCTGTCGGAGTTCCGTTCTTTAAACAAGCGATATCATTTTGGAAGCTTGAAATCTGTTTAAAATACTTGATAAAGAATAATATTCTCCTTTTTGAACTCTGTTTGGTTAAGACAACCCACTATGGCCGATTTTCATTTTTTTTTGTCGTCGTTTTAAAATAACTAAATTTTATGCTGTAATATCATCCAAAATTGCGGCTGAATGCGAGATTTTTTTTAGAATTAAAAGCTAGAACAACTTTTAAACACAGTTTAAAATTAAAACAATACACTATCGCCTATCGCAATTTTCTTTCAGTGTGAACTGAACGACACTATCGCCTATCGCCTGTCGCCTGTCACCTATCGCCTTTCTCCTATCGCCTGTCGCCTATCGCAGCAGTGTGAACCGGGCTTAAGCGTCTCTTTTTGGTAAAAGTTTTGCAACTACAGTTAATAAACCTTTACTTTCTTTATTTTCTAAATATTTTGAAAAAAGACACTTTTCAAATCCTCACAAAATACAAACTCATTCCACACATTACCAAAAAAATAATCTATTAAAAAATGAAAGCGCATAGGTATGCCTAAAAAAATCGTTATTTACAGGAAGTAGCAAGATTCATAATTAAAACGCGCCGCGCCACGTTGTAAAGGCTGCAATATTAAGGTACTACAGTAAGAAGTGCTGGATTTCCGACCATGGGCTGTTTTCAAAAAACAATGTTAGACCCTGTTGCACGCAGTCCCATAAATATTATTAACACAAGGCTTCCAAACGTAGTGATAATCAAGACGGGTTTCTGACGTGTGCAAAGTGTAATAATTAATTAATAATTTTTCATTACTTTTTTTAAAAAAGTACTTTTTTATTACTTTTACTTTTTTTTAATTTTTGTTTTAGAAATTAATTGATTAATTAAAATTAAATTAATGGTCCCTAAAATCTAATTGATTAATTATTGAGTAATTACTTGCCCAAAAAATTTAATTAATTAATTATTAAGTAATTATTTCGGCCTAAAAAAGCGATAATTTTTTATTAATTAATTACTAAAAAAATATTTTTTTAAACACTATTCCAAACAAACTTTCTACGACTCCAGATGGATTCCCCGCCTCTTTTTTCGAAAAAACTGCATGTGTAATTGCGAAACCCCTATCAATTATTTTTCAAACTTCATTTAACCAAGGAAATTTACCTCATGACTGGACAACTGCTCTGGTAATTCCAGTTTATAAAAAATCATCTAAGTCTAACAAAAAGAACTATCGTCCAATTTTTTTTACTTCATTTTCATGCAAACTGATGGAACGTTTAGTTAAGGATGAACTTGTAGTTTTTTTTTCCAAAAAATTTTCTCAAGGTGCCAACATGGCTTTAAAACTAAAAGTTCAACCATAACTTAATTGCTTGAAACCATGAATGATTGGACCTCAGTTTTAAATAATAGGAAAAATATTGACGTTATTTATTTAGATTTCGCAAAGGCGTTTGACACAGTTTCTCATCAAAAACTTTTGTACAAGTTAGAAAAATATGGAGTAACCGGAAGATTCCTAAAATGGATTGGAGCAATTTTAGTTTGTAGAGTTTTTCAAGTTGTTATCAATGAAGCTAAATCATCTTTTCATCAAGTTACCAGCTCTGTTCCACAAGGGTCTGTCCTAGGTCCTTTTCTATTCCTTATTTATATCAACGATATAGTTGAATGCGTCCAGAACTCAAATATTAAGCTCTTTGCAGATGATGCAACATGTATATTAGTTTTTTTTCTAAAGACGAAAACAAAAAAACAGCTCAACTACAAAGTGATCTGCAGAAAATTGCTGAGTGGTCGAATAACTGGCAGCTCTGTTTGGCTAAAACCAAATGCGAAGCCCCACATATCAGAACTAAAACTAGGAGTTTTAAATTTGACTACACTACTGAGGAAAAAGTTCTTTTTAAAACAAAATTAATAAAAGATCTATGTGTCCACGTATCAGAAAATCTAAGTTCTTCTCAGCACTGTGAAATTATTGCTAAAAAAGGCTTCAAAAAATCATTCTTAATATTTAGAACGTTTTATTCAAACAAAACAGAAAATTTAATCAAAGCATACCAAACCTATGTCAGACCGACATTGGAGTATGCTAGCGTTATTTGGAATCCGTATTTAAAGCGCGACATAACACTAATTGAAGGTGTTCAAAAAAAATTTACAAGAAGACTTTTTAAAAAATGTAATATGTGTTATGTTCCATATAATGAGCGTTTAAACATTCTTTAAACATTTAAACTGTCAAAACTAGAACATCGTCATCAAATTACTGATCTTTCTGAATGTTACAAAATAATTAATAACAAAATCAGCCTAAATCCGAATGATTTTTTCTATTTTAACTATAATGCTACTAGAGGACACTCATTCAAGCTAAAAGTGCAAAAAAGTAGAATTAACACTAGAAAATTTTTCTTTAGTAATAGAATTGTATCCGAATGGAATGGACTTTCAAACAAAAAATTTCATTATTTAATTTTAAAAACAGTCTTGGATATGGCTCATAATAGTGCTTACTTAGTAAGCCTTTGGGTTATTTTCTGGTTAACCTTGTCTTGTTTTGTGACCAGGATTAGTTCGCACTGTTTTGCTTAAAAAATATGTTGAGTTCTTTATGTTGTTAACTGACACTTATGTTGTAAACACTTTGACTTTGACTTTAATTTAGGAACTAATGTTTTCTATTCTCAATTGATTCAAATTGTGCAAATATGTAATGAAACAGAAAAATTCTTAATAAAATAAATGAATTGTTCCTTCAATTTTTAAATCTTAAGTATAAGTTTTGTCTAACGCCAGTGAAAAAACAGGACAAGAAATTTCCTAGTTTTTTATGCCGCTAGTGTAAATTAAAGAGCCAATTATGACACAGCTTTGTGTAAATTTACACTTTTTGAAAGATTGAAATGAAAGAAGGGGTCCTGGGTACTAAGTAAGACCTTAGCGAAAATCGAACGTTTATAAAGAAAAACTTGATACCAGCTGTTTGAGAAGAAATAAAAAAGGTGTAAAAAAGTGAACATGTGTTTAAATGTGGGAAGTAAACAAAAACACTGATTTATTTGTAAAAAAATGAGCACTAAATAATTAAAAATTGTGTATGGCTTGTTAAAAAGTGGAGGATATGGATAAGCGGATATGTGTGTTATGGACGTGTGTACTGGGTTTATTAAACCCAGTAGACTCCATATTTGTGGGAGTTTGGCGTTTATTTAACCGTGAGGGCAGAAAATAGAGTACCTACCGCATGTGCTGAGGTAAAATTTAGTTAACAATTACATTTGCAGACATTGGCTGAGCCTGAATTTTACAAAAAGGGGGTTTAAAGACCTTTCAGACCCCCTGGCCATAGGTGGGAAGAGGGGGGTTATACCTCTAAAATTCAACCAAATATGATCGTTTTTTTATGCTTGCTGTGTAGTGATTTTGGGGTCAATTTTAGTACCAAAACTATTTAAAGTTAGCATGAGCGAGGCGTGATGAGCGAGGCGCAAAAAATTTCCGCATTTTTAGCCGCTAAAAAGGACAAAATATCATTATCCGGCAACCATTTTTGGGAGGGCCTACACCCCCCCGCCCACGCATTATCCTATTTTTTCCTCCGTCCGATCATTTTAGGCGGTCTTTCCGCAACCACTAGAGATGAAATCTTTTCAATTCTAATTTAGAAACATTCTAAAAATCGCTTTTGAATAATTGAAAACTGAAAAGTTTGAAAAATATATACAGCATAATAAAAAAAATCAAATGCTTTAAAATTTTATCATTCATAAACCAAACAATTTAATGTACTATAATTTGTACAAAACGAAAGTTTACCTTCAAGATATGTGATGCGTAAATTAAGGATTTTACTTTGTATTTGGTTTAACAAATAGAAAGTCTTAATATAAACTTCCTGGGCCAGAATTTTTTTTTAGTTTATTAACTATGAAAAGTTTTACAGTCTGTAAAAAAATGACATGGACTGACGACAAAACTTGAATCTTAATCTTAATTTTAAGATCTCATTTAGGACGCGATTAATAAAATAAAACTAATACATTTGAAAAAACTAGCATAGAAAGTACCTGAATTTGCATCTCTTAGTGATATGGGTGGACCACACCAAGTTTAAAACATAAAATAAGACTAGGCCACCGCCCATCGTTTCACCCAATTGTTCCCTTTGGCCCTCTGAAATTGGGGGATATACATCGCACTTGCACAATTCAAAAAAAGGATAAATTTTTTGAGCGTATTTCCTCTAAATCTAAAGTTTTAAAGTTTTTTGTATGAGTACCTAACCCCTTAATTTTAGAGGTGTGTCCTTGGCAAAACAGGACAAATTTTAAGGGAGAAAATTCAATTTTTTAAACCCTTCAACCCACCCAGAAGAGCAGCTATTGAAGCCAAGAAGCAAACTATCTTCAGGTTTTCGCGAATTGTCAGCTGAAGTCAATGTGTTTCTTTTTTTATTTTTGATAAAAAAAATAATGAAACGTTCAGTAAATTCAGTAAATAAGACAGGAGATCTTTCAATTTACCATTTCCTATTATTTTCCAAATTATTTGGGATTCATGAGAAAATTTTGCTATTGCATTTTGGTAAATATTTTGTTCAGTGTTTATTCCCCGTTTTGTAGAAATTTAAGGTTTCGCGTACTTAACATTGCCAGCAAAAAACTCAAACTTCTTAATGCTTCAAAACGCATTTTTTAATGGTTAAATTAAACACAAAAAACAGTAAACAAACAATAATGTTTTTTTAATCAAATAATAGAATATTTTATTTATTATTATATAACAAACAGTAATTCTTTAAATTGGTGGCCCTTAAGAGGGCCGTTTGGGTTGCTTCAATTCAGGGAGCTACTGTGGCTTGAGGGGGCAAGCGGACCACGCTTCAGAAGGGAAGCGGACCTTTTCTGCCGAAGTTGGCTTTAAAATAAATATTCCATTTTCACCAGAAAAAGCAAATCCAAAATAATAATAATAAAATTAAAAGGATGATGAGGGCAGCAATTCGCTCATAGAAAAATTTTTAACGGCCATTCTTACATTAAAATAGCTAAAAATTTGCCCGATTGTCATGGTACCTATCAGATCTTTTGGACAAAATTTAATAAGAGGGTTTGGGTAGGGTATACCCATAGATGGGAGCGGGTTGATGAGGGGGCTATACCATACCCCTCTCCCCTTAAAAAGATTTAAAACTGCCGACACTCCCCTTGACCCCCTCTAAAATTTAGGCGTTGGTCCCCTCAAGTCCAATTACTAAAAACGTTTAAAATATAGTGTTTCGAATATGGGGTACCCCTCCGGGAAATTTTTGGTATAACCCCAAATCTGGGGGGTCAGCGTCAATTATACCCCCAAAACAATCCAGGAGTTTGCCTACCTGTGGTTATACCCATGGCCGTAGCCAGGATTTAAATTGAAGGGGATTTTTTGGAAAGTGCTTTATACATACTCACAAGGGGGCTTTTGCCCCCCAGAAATTGGGGTTCTGGGGGGGGGGCGGAGCCCCCCCCAGCGGGGTCAAGTGGCAGGGCCCCTTGTCAGGGTAGTCCGGGTGGCAGATGGCCCCTGGGGTGAGAAATGTTTTAATTTTAAGCTCTTAAAAGGGACCAGGGCTGGTACTCACCAACATTTTCCCTCCAGATTTTCGAAAACCCAAAAAATAAAATTCAATAAATCTTGAATAAATTGAAAATCAATGTATTTCGGAAAAAGAAAATATTAAAACTAATAGAACGAAAAAAGCTCTGTATAAATTGTACAAAAATTTGGATGTATTTAAAGACCACATTTTTGTATTTAGTACAAAATGTGCTAAACGCGTCACCAAATATCACTCGGTTTGTAAAATAAATTAAAAAAATTAGTTAAAACTTGTTTAGAAGTCATTTCAAGAATAAAAATTTTAATTTTGACCTTTAAACCGCGATCAAAGTACTATTTGAGTTTGGTGTTTGGTCATTTTTGCACCAAAATACGGCAAAGTTAAGATGCTCTTGTCATTTTAATATATCGAATACACCTAATTTTTCGTATAATTTATATAAAGCATTTTTCCGCTCTATTACTTTTTGTATTTTTATTTAACAAAATACGTTCGTTTTTGATTTATTGGAGATTTATTGAATTTTATTTTTTAGGTTTTCGAAAATCTGGACGGCAAATATTGGTGAGTACCAGCCCAGGAAACCTAAATTTAAGTACAGAATCCTGATTTTTTTTAATAGATACAACAACAAAAGTTATAATTAAATCGTTTTAAGGTATAATTATATGCCATTTTAATTAAAAAGAACAAACGTGTTTTTTAAATAAAAGAATTATTCAATTTTGATTAGGTTTTTATAGTAAATGCTGCAGTTATTAATATGCTCTGCGCTAATGTATTGACTTATGAATAATTTCATTTTTGTGAATAAGAGGTTTCATGATCCTAAATTACTCTTATTTATGTATTTTAGATAGCGTTAATAAAATGGGGCTAATTTAAAAAAAAAACAATGGGGGGAGGACCCTTACAAAAATTTTTTGTCTTTCCAGAATTTGAGGGGGGATTAATCCCCCCAATCCCCCCTGGCTACGGACTTGGTTATACCCCTCCCTCAAAATTTTGAAACAGCCAATAATACAATACCATATCCCCCTCTGAAATGGTAGACCTCAATGGGAAGTTTGGAAATTATATCTCTCCCCCCAAAATTACAAAACTGCCAAACCTAGGGGAAGGGCTGCAAACTAGAACCCTTGTTTTTACCTATTTACACCCCAAAAAAACAAAAGAAAAAGATTTTGACTACCTTTGACTTATTTTAACTGGGCTCCTTCTTAAAACCTCTATGATAAACTCTTGAAAACATGGTTTATAAGTTTTATTCTGCAAACGTTTTACGAGCACCGACAATCAAAATAGGTTTAAATTAAAATCCCAAGGCTTAAATCCGAGGCGATCAAATGTTGCAACTAAATGCGCAGTAAATAATTTTTCTTAAAAAGTTACACTTATAAACACTAAACCCTGTCGAATTTTTTCTTTGTAAAAATACCTTTAATATTAAAAATTGAAATATTTTAACCTAAAACACAATTTGCAAAATAATTTATTTTGTTTATTTAATTTGATAATTTGCTTACTGAAACACTTGTTGACACCAAAATAATTTTATTTATTTATTTAATTTGATAATTTGCTTGCTAATTATCAAATTAAATAAATTTGCTTAAGCGTGAATTTTGCTTAAACCTAAATTTCTAAATAAAAATAAAATTTCCTAAATAAAAAACCTCATTATAATTAAAAATTTCAGCAAGCAAATTATCCTCAAAATTTTTTAATTAAAGATCATTTGACATACACATCTGTGCACTGCCCTCAGGGTTTTATTGGGGGAGGCAATTTTAAAATGGTAGGGGGGATGGGGGCAATTTTTTGAAACTGAGGGGCAATAAAACGGGGGAGGGCAAGCAGGGGAGAAAGAGAAAAAAAAACAAAGAAAAAAAGAAGATAAAAGGACAAACAAGCGAAATTTAAGTAAAAATAGGTTTCATATGATTTGAAATGCATTAAAATAAACTAAAATCTGCAAAAATTTGCGATGATCGCGTCATTAGGGCGCCATAATTTTTGGGTACTTTTTTTGGGCGGAGAGGAGAAAATAAAACGGGGGGCACGCACAGCTACTCTATAAACAGCTACCTCCCTCCCCAGCTGTTCGGGGGAGGGCGGGCATTTCCAGACCACGCACAGGTCTGGACATAACAGAAAAATTTTTTTAAAATTATATGAAACCAAAGTTATCAAATCTTAGACACTACAACTGATAAATGAGCAGAAAATAGGAGCATTATAAAATTATACTCTCTAAAATTATTGAACTCTCCTCCTAAAGTTTTGTGATATTCTGGATACTCCACTTTTAAAATTTGGAGGTGGTTAGCATAGGTCTCAGATTTTTTTAGGAGGGAGGTTATACTTGATACCCGATATATTGGAATCCCAAAATTTTTTGGGGGGGAAACTTTAAAAATAACTTATGTTTAGCATTTTTAAGGACCGACCCCCAAATTATTAGGAAGGTGTTCGATGCAACCCTTAATTTTACGGATGTCTCAGCAATTTCAAGATTTTTTGAGGGGCCCCAATTTCCCAGCCCTCTATGGTTGTTAGTACTAAAAACACTAAACTAGTACTTCCCTTCTCTAAATCCGGAAGGCCACTTTGAATATACTGAGAATACATAGGTATTCTTTGACAAAGTGCAATCATGCTTTCAGAAAACAAAATTTCCTAAATTAAATTAAAAAAGGCTTTTTTGTTGAGCTTAAATTTGATGAAATATTTTTGGATGCTAAAGGAACAAAAAAAATCATTCCTGCAGCGCTTAAACTTTTTTTAGTAATTCAATTTAAGGAATTCTAATTATAGCTTTGTTAAAAAATTGTTTTCAATGTAAAATTTGACAAAAAATTTTTAATTTTAATTATCAGTTTTTGCTCTACTTCTAACAGCACCATTATACAAACCAAAATTCAGATTAAGTGAATCTGCACTTACATAAACACATTAAAAACATTGCTATACTATAATTTAGGCACATAGGATTTGATATTTGATATTGTGCTTCAGAATATGCTTTAAAACAAATTTAGGAACCTAATTATGGACCAAAATGTCATTTTAATTTAAATAAATGATTTTATTTTAAATTAAAATTTAATGTTTACTTTTAAACTTTTATGAAAACTGAGTTATATTGCTTTCCATTTTAAAAACAGTTTTAAAATTGTTAGAATTCAATTTACCATAACCAACAAGAAATGTGGACAACCTACATAACTTTTAGACTGACAAGCATAAGATTTGAGCGCTATTTTAGTAAAACGTCATTTTTTTCCAATTTTTGTATTTTTCATAATAACATAGTTTAGTGCATTAAGTGTATTAATCTGAATTTTGAGAAGCACATTCAACATTAAAAAAATATGGCTAAACTTTTTTATTATAAATTCGCGCAAATTGCAAACACGCTCTAAAATCATAATTAACAATAAATATAAAAAACTAACCTTTCTATTATAATTTCCTTGTTTAAAATAATAGCATTTATAGATTTATAATTACTTATAATAAATAAAATTATTTTTTTGAAAAAAATGATTTTTGAAACAAAAAATTATGGTTGAAAAGATTGATCTAACTTAAGAACAAGCTTGAGTTTTTTTGGTGCAACAACTTGCGACTATCGTAAGTTTAAGCACGTGCTTGAACTACATCTTGTTCTTTTCATAGTCGATCTACCCCTTGGTTTAGTATAGTACGAGAACGTACTTCAGGGGTAGTTAAGATCTTTTTGTGCAACTCAGCCCTGGTCTGGAGTAACTTATTGGGTAACTTACCTGTGATGAGGTAATAAGTTGGTGAAACATTGGTAGTACAGGTTAAAAATTAGGGAATGTCGATCAGTCCCTTCAAATAATTTTGTTCCATATCCATGGTGCTTGCAGGATCTTCTCAGCTTGGTACCAATAACTTATCTGTAGTGAGGTAATAATAGTGTTGTTAAAAGTATTGATTTTGAATTATTTTAAGTAAAAGTAAAAGTAAATTGAAAAATTTTAATTTAAGTAAAGTAAGAGTAAAAGTAATTTGTGATTTTTTAATTTAAGTAAAGTAAAAGTAAAAGTAATGGTCAAAATTTTATTTAAGTAAAGTAAAAGTAAAAGTAAGACCTATTTTTTTTAAGTAAAAGTAAGAGTAAAAGTATAATAAAAGTAATTTTGAACCGGAGCAAAATACCGGTTTTTGGAACTCCAGAGCTCCGTTCTAAAGTTTTTTTGCTAATTTTATGCATAATTATCATTTTAATAAGTTTTTTAGTCAAAATAAATGGTTTTAGCGTGTTAGCGGCATAAAAAATTGTCTTTTGCCATTTACTTTACAACAAGCCCATAGGAAATCAACCCATTGAAATTACTTAAGCTTTACTTAAATTAATTTAAGTATTTGCAGTGGAAAATCCGAGTAAGAGTAAAAGTAAAAGTATTTGAAATTTCAAAAGTCGAGTAAGAGTAAAAGTAAAAGTATTTGAAATTTTAAAAGTCGAGTAAAAGTAAAAGTAAAAGTAATCCAAAATCCGTTACTTTTATTACTTTAAGTAAAAGTAAAAGTAACTTTTTACAACACTAGGTAATAACTCATTAAAATAATAGTACTACCGGTTTGAAAAGGATTTGGAACTACCGTGATTAGTTCCCTTCAAAATTACTGTTTAAAACCGTATTGGTCCAGTTACCAAATTGGTTAGGATTTATTTAAAGATATTAATTGGGATTATATAACATTGAGATGATGGGTAAAGGAATTAGATTGGATTGAAATTTTAATATTGACAGATATGATTTTAAAAGTAAGTAAATACCAATAGGCCAATAATATTGTAATGATTGGTATTAGCAGTTATTTGTTAGACAGGTGAAAGATAAAAATATATGGTTATATGAAAGACTGAAAGACAGAATTTGAGTTTATTTTGATATTGATATTAAAATTAATGATCGAGGATTATTTTTGTAGAAAGAGGTGAATACCAATATGATAGCGTATTAATTAGCTTTAGTTATAATTTGTTAAATGGGTGAAGTGTGAAAATGTTAGTTATAATTTGTTAAATGGGTGAAGTGTGAAAATGTATGGTTATAAAAAGAATGGAATTTATACGGGTTGAGTTCTGAAATTGAGGGACTGGATGACCAGTCTTTACAAAAATTTCTCGTATACCGCTACCATTTGACAGTTTACTTGGGCATGCACTGGTGACAATAGTTTGAGTTTATTTTGATATTGATATTAAAATTAATGATCGAGGATTATTTTTGTAGAAAGAGGTGAATACCAATATGATAGCGTATTAATTAGCTTTAGTTATAATTTGTTAAATGGGTGAAGTGTGAAAATGTATGGTTATAAAAAGAATGGAATTTATACGGTTTGAGTTCTGAAATTGAGGGACTGGATGACCAGTCTTTACAAAAATTACTCGTATACCGCTACCATTTGACAGTTTACTTGGGCATGCACTGGTGACAATAAGAAATTATGTGGAAAATCTCTTAAGAAATTGGGAAACATTATGACCATGGGTGGAAAAAGGAAGGAACTAAAGGAGTTAGTTCCATACAAAATTTTATGATACATAAACAGTTTAAATTAGAATGCAGGCATAAGAGGACCAATTAAAATTGTGCGGTAATGACTTATTTTTTAAAAAACAAATAAGAACGCAAATTTTTTTTTAATTTCACCTTTTCACAAAATATACAAAAATTAACCAACTTTAGCCCTTAAAAAATTTGCAGTCAGGTTACAAATTAAATAATTTGATAAATAATTATTAAAATACAATTTTTAATCTTTATTATAAATCCGCTTTAGTGAAAAAATTTTGAATGTTTTTGTTGTTAATTAGTCGATTCAATACTGCAAATATTGCAGTCAGCTAGATTTTATTTGCCTATAGTGAAGATGATGGGTTATGAAAATAGTTGATTTAGAATATAGTTCCACTTTAAAACTTCGACAAAACCAGAGCACATTGCAGCTCATTTCTATATCCTTGTAAGTAATGTTCAGGATTTGGTAAAATTAAAGGAACTAAAGGAGTTAGTTCCATACAAAATTTTATGATACATAAACAGTTTAAATTAGAATGCAGGCATAAGAGGACCAATTAAAATTGTGCGGTAATGACTTATTTTTTAAAAAACAAATAAGAACGCAAATTTTTTTTAATTTCACCTTTTCACAAAATATACAAAAATTAACCAACTTTAGCCATTATAAAAATTGCAGTCAGGTTACAAATTAAATAATTTGATAAGTAATTATTAAAATACAATTTTTAATCTTTATTATTAATTCGCTTTAGTGAAAAAATTTTGAATGTTTTTGTTGTTAATTAGTCGATTCAGTACTGCAAATATCGCAGTTAGCTAGATTTTATTTGCCTATAGTGAAGATGATGGGTTATGAAAATAATGGATTTAGAATATAGTTCCACTTCAAAACTTCGACAAAACCAGAGCACATTGCAGCTCATTTCTATATCCTTGTAAGTAATGTTCAGGATTTGGTAAAATTGTCATATACCAGTGAAACATAAGAACACATTGTTACAAAAATACTGATTTTTGACACTCAGAAAAATGAATTTATATCCGGCTGTGTACCCCTACACTATAAAAACGACATTTTTTGAACCAAAATATATGGTGACATTTTACCTTAAGGGTTAATCAGGCCCCATGTTTTGAAAAGCCAAGTATTTTAACTTGGTAGCTCTAAAGCTTCCTTGTCACCAGGGTACAAAATGGTAACCACGAACGATTCACACAGTTTTAGGACATTATGTTTGTAACTTACCCAATAAATACTAAGAACGTTAGAGACTGCTTATACACAATATAATTTTATTAATACACCTGTTAACAACTGAAACCATTTTAATTTATTGTTATAATAAAAATATATTGTAATTAACATAATGTGTCTGTAGAGGGGGACATAAATAAAGACATACTATCTATATCAGAAAGGATATTATCAGTCAGACTTGATCCTCCTATAGCCAACAGTTCTGGGTTAGAGTCAATACGTTTTTGTTCTGCAAAGTGCTTTTCTTCTGCTTGTTGATGCTTTGTTTCTTTACACTTTTGTCATTGGCATTTGCGATCAGCAGGCTTTTCAAATGACCTGCATTTTTGGCAATTAATTTAAAGACGGCATTTTTTTTCACTGCTTTCTGGTCATGCCCGGTGGGAGGTTTGCATATTGATCTGCATCTATCTAGGTCTTTGTTAAAGGTGACATTCGTTAAATATTTGCAATAAATATTTTTATATGGATTTTGTTGTTAGTCTACATATTTTGAACGATATGTTTGGTTTTTTGTATTAAATGGGACTCTCATGTCACGACCAAAGACAAGGAAAAAGGGACTTTTGCGGGTGGATTCTTTAGCAGCGCAGTTATATCCGCTGTTCAGAAAGGTAAGACATATCTCAATCATCAAAGCGTTCATTAACGTATAATGTAAGTATATTGTATAGCGTTTTGTTAAAACGTTCAGTAAGACCGTTCACTTGAGGATGGTAAGCAGTAGTACATATTTTTTAAGCAGAGCTGATTTGACAGAGCTCTGCAATAATTTTGCTCAAAAAATCGGTGCCTTGATCAGATAAAATTTTGTATGGACAATCATGAATAGTTATGACTTGTTCTAATATAATTTTTGCAAGTGTTTCTGCTGGCTGATCTTGCAGGGCGAAACACATACAGTAATGGGTAAGGTACTCAGTAACAACTAGGATATATTTATTGTCGCGGATTTTAGGAGTTAATGATCTAAGAATATCCATAGCGATTTTATCAAAAATATTTTCTACTTTGATAGGTGCCGTTGGGGGCCTTGCCGTTTGGAACTCTGATTTACGTCTTTGGCAAGAATTGCAAGTTTGAACATTTTGATAGATATCATTAGGCATATTTAGCCAGTAAAAAACGAATGCCTATTTGTAAGAGTGTCTGCTCCAAGATGTGCTCCTAAGATATAATCATTGGCGGTAATGCTTCCTGGCGTCCTCATTCAGGTAAATCAATTTGGATGGGAAACGTAGGACTTCCGCGTTTTTGAAGGTTAATAAGATAAAAATTTAGGTGATAGGTGATAGGTGGTAAATAATAAAAAAATTCATCACGCAGTAAATATGATTTGGCCCACTTGACAATATTTTTCTGTTGTTTTCCTTTGGTAGGTAATGTTTTACTTTGTAGATAGTTGTAGATGTCACCGAATTGGGGATCATTTTGCTGATCAGTTACTAATGTATTATCGTTAATATATGAAGTAGTTGGGTCTGGTGAAGGAACTGTCGCACATAATACTGCAACTAGTTTTTTGGGTTTTGAACAAAGAAGTTTTTTATCAACTATGGTTAAAGGTGGAGATGGAGTCATGAGAACAGGTAGGATTTTTTCCACCGTGACTTGTAAAGTTTGGGTACTTTCAGTTTTAAAAGGCAGATCAGGATCAATAAGGCATCATCCAGAAGTGGAATACAAGAGAGGGCATCTGCATTGCCATTGCTTTTTCTGACTTTATTTTTGATTAATCTTGTTTATACTGTGTTAGTAAATATGTGTTAGAAAATAAATAGTAAATATCTTTTTAATAAAATGGATGTGCATTCTCCAGATGTGAAAATATGTTTCATATGTGCATAATCCGTCGTTATTGTAAATTGATGATCCCTAAGATTCGGTTTGAAGTGCTTGACTGCTCAAACAATGGCAAGGGCTTTCCGTTTGATTGTTGTGTAATTCATTTCTGCTGGGTTCAAATTTTTACTAGCATAAGCAATGGAACGATTACTGACTGTGAATTCCTGTGACAGAACGGCTCGAATACCTGTATTAGAGGCATTGGTTGCTAACAAAAAGGATTTGGAAAAGTGAGGAAATGCCAGAACATCAGCAGAACATGTTTGTCTTTTAACATGTCAAAAGATTTTTGAAATTCTTTTGTCCAGTAGAATCGTTTTTTTTTACTCATAAGTGCATATAGGGACTAACAATTTTTGCATCTTTTATGAAGAGGTGGTAGAAATTAGCAAATCCATGAAAAGATCAGACTTCACGCTGGCTACGAGGAACTTTAAAATCTTTGACACAAGCAATTTTTGCAGGGTTTCAGCGTGCACCTTCTTTACTGACAATGTGACCCAAAGATTTCTTATCAAAATGAAGTTTCTTAGGCGTTAGTTTAAGTTTAGCTTCGAAGTTGGTTGAAAACAGATTGTATGTCTTCTGGGTGAGAATCAAAAATTTTGGAGAATATAATTACATCATCAATATATAGACTAGTTCGGAATAAGCATCTTTTACTGTACGAGAGAGGGTACAAAAAGAAAAAAATGAAATTTGAAAAAATCTTAGCCTTTTTAGTTTCTTAAGTTTAAACCTATACTTCAGTAAAATTGCTACACAATGATATGTTTCACTACGTTGAAATGCTGTAATATATCAGTTTGTGCTAAATAAAATTTTGTTTTTTTAATTAAACGTCACAATAGTTTAAAATCACCACTAAAATAGTATTATCCTGAACAGTGATTTTGAATTAGTAAAAATAAAGATGAAATTTGTGCTTTTAAACTAATTTTAAACCTACATAGTTTTTTAATGTTTTGCTTGTAAAACTATTCAAAACCTAAAAATTAATTTTAAAAAATCCATTCCAAACTTTTAAAGTAAGCATTTTCTGTAATTGAAACATTCAAAGAACTAGAAAACAAGCGCGCCAGCAGGGCAGTACCTACGAAGCGGCAAAAAACTAAAAATCCCCAAAAACTGCTTTTGTTTTTGCAATATTTAAAAAGTATTTAAGAAATTTTGAAGAGAAGGGATCGAGATTTTAAACCAAAAATATTTGAAATATTTTAAACAGTAAAATGTACTAGTCGCTCGCTGTTTCTCAATTTTCCCTCTACATATGATTGGCGCTAGTAGTTATGTACCCTCTTCCTAACACTAAAAAACCCTTATTCCGAACTAGTCTATACTAAACAAGACTGCCAACATAGACCTGCTAGTACAATTCCCATTAACTGTTCAAAGGTTGATGGGGTGTTGCAAAGGCCGAAGGGCAAAACATTAAATTCATAGAGTCCACTGGTGGGACTCATAAAGGCAGTGTTTTTTTATCGTCTTCTTCCAACTCAACTTGCCAGTACCCAGATAGCAAGTCAAGAGTACTAAAGTATAAAGCTCAACGTAAGGTGTCTAACACATTGTCAATGCGGGCCAAGGGAAAATAGTCCTTTTTGGTTATTTTGTTAACTCCATGGTAGTCAACACAGAAGCCATTTGTGCCATTCTTTTTCCGTACAATGACAATGATGGGCTTTTAGATTCTCATATGATGCCTTTTTTAAGCATAGCGTCAATTTCTTTGTCAATAACCCTTTTGAGACTTTTGACCATGCATTAAACTTTTTGTTGGTGAGGTGGATTATTCTCAACATTGATAGCATGGCATAAAAGGGAAGTGCGTCCAGTATCTAGAGGGTGGGAGGAGAAACAGCAGAGAGGAGTACATACTAGCAATGGCGGGTTGGATAGGCAATAATTGTTATTGACCATATCCATATCATATTGAATTTCATCAGATGCCGTTTGTTTTCTTAAACTCGCCTGTTTGGCTTCTGTGTTTGTCAGGTTAGGTCCATTAATAATTCTTTGGTTTAAGGGAATTTTATTTGCTTTACAACAGCTGTGTCCTTGTTGGATACATTGTGATTTTCTGGTGGTTCCTGCCATCGCTGTCGGCCGGGTCCATATTCGCGGACTCCCCCGTCTACTTGTAGGTACCCCATTATTTTTTAAATGTTTTTTTATACCTCACTCCGATTTTATTATTGTATTGTTCTTTTTTACAGCGCTCCTAATCGGAGGAGGAGATCTGAAATCTTTACAGGAAGAAGGTTTATAAAAGTTCCAAATATCTTTTCCTCGCGCATACCTGTACTATGATGGGTTGGCCACAATCATTTACCCAAAACGATCAATCTCAATGACGTACTCTACAAGTTGCACTATTATTATGCACTTTTTACACTGATGTAAAAAACAACAATAATATGGCGAAATACCATACAGTGAGGGCTACGCAAGCTAGAGGGGCGAATGAGAAAAATGACATTTCAAAACCATTGAGTTCTAATCCAAACCCTTAGGCTTAGGGGGGGGGGTCGACCATTGAGGGGGTCGAATTGTAACAATTTTTGAAACCGAGAGGGGTGGTCATGTCCCAAGCAAAATAATTTTAAACCATTAATGTTTAATTTTTTATAAGATAATACTACATTTTATCGAATAAAAAGCGACGTTCCGGACAAAATCAAAATATTATGTTAAAAATTCAGGTCTTAAAGAAAATTGACAATAAAAAAGTACTTAAAATTTTCTCGAAAAGGGAAGGGGGTCGAGATTTTAAAATCTGAATAGATTAAGGTCGGGGTAAAAAATTCGAATTGAGGGAGGGGGGCTGGATTTTTTCTAAAGGGTGGCCCAGGCTAGGCGGGGGGTGGAAACTAGGCGGGCAAGTTGGTCCGGATCGGGGGGGTTAAACCCCAAATTAGGGGGGGGGGGGGGATGAAAATCCTTGGAAACGCAAAAAATAGCCCCATATTTTTTTTCTGAAGTGCATTTTCCTACCCATATCGTTTTTCGATTTCTGAAGGGAAAATATGTAAAAAAACGCTAATTCCCAGTCAAAGGCCTCTTGATCTTGATTTTGAGCTTTTTATTGCTTAAAACATTCATTCGCACCAAAAATTGGACTAGCAGTTAGAAGTCATTTTAAATACATTTTTCTCTATTTTTTCAGTTTTTCTTGCCCCCAAAATCTACCCGCATGAAACAGTACGGACCTCGCCTACCCCTACCCCTTGTTCATCCTACGATAACTGTTAATTTTTTGCAATCTCTTGACACTTAATATAACTGTTAACCTGCAAACAATTGAATACTCACGCACCATGAATACGCCCAGCTAGCTATGCCTGAATTAACTTCTATTAAAAAAAAATTCTGATTGTAATGTTCCTCAATAAAGGTGTCTGCGCTGATGAAAATTTGAACTAAAAAAGAGTTCAAAATTCAGATAACATAAACAAAAAACGTTTATTCGTTTATACAGACATAATTTTCATTTCATGTTAAAACCAAAATTGCAGAAATCTCGAAGTTTCGTTGCATTTATTAGTCCAAATACATGGGTCTATTCAGAATGGATTAAAAAATGAATTTCGAAAAATGTTCCCGGAGAAATTTTGTTGTTTTTTTTTAAGTCTAGCTATTGTTTCTGCGAAATTGTTCAAGCGGGAATCCCAATAAAACAAAAAATTAAAATCAAATAAGAAATCGATTACAATTAGTTTTAATATTGACAAAATTCTGTATTTATTGATTATTAATATTGGGTAATAATTATGTATTTTTTTTGAATTACCTAAAACAATCGAACAAAAAATTAGTGAACCAAATTACGTTAGTTTTTGTGTATCCGTTGGATCCAATTATTTCCTTTTTAACAATTTAGCAAGATTTATATCGTCACTGCATCAGCGAGCAAAAAAGTATTCGTGTTTAGTTATGTTATGATAAATGAATGCTATAGGAATTTATGTAAATTTGTAGTATATCCCTGTGGAACTATTTGATACAAAAATGATGTTTTGATAAAAAATAATAGGATAAACATTCTTATTAGGTTTAAACTATATTATGTTTTTGATTTTTTTGAGTGGCACCATATTGTTAATTCGAATTTCCTTTTTGTAGTTTTTTTCGAATACAAAATCGGTTGAGCATAATATTTCGTTTTAGATGAATTTATGCTGGTATTTGATCTAAAAAAACCAATTTGTGAGATTATAAAATTCTTGTTTTATTTGGTGTATTGGGCGCCGAAACATAGAGTTGCTTTTTTTATCTGTAAAAACTGTTTATTATTTCGGTGAATTTAAACTGATATAATTTAACTGCAAACCGAACTTTCGCGTGTACATCTTGGGGTTTGTGCCTTTAATTTTATGTTTGTAGCATTATTCTTTCTTTTATTAAAATGTTTTTTTTTTATTATACATCATTAACAGCAAGCCGGAAAATGCAACAACAATGAAATAAACGAAACTACTATCAAACTCTCTTCGAAAAAAAATTATTCCTAATGTTTTTTCTCAAAACTCGCAAAAATATCTTAATGTATATTAATATCTCTGTTTCCTGTCTGTAAATCAGTAAAGGTATATTTCAGTAAGCATAAAAACCATTCTATTTGTATTTTAGACAATTATTTGTAATTTAAGCAGGATGTAAACAGTAGTTGTGTAGATAATCAATAGTTTTTCTAAAAATTTCTAATAATCGTCTTTTTTTTTTTTAAATCACGGAATTTTCCCAGTTGACGGCGGCTGAAATTTCGGCCATCATGGGGGCGCAGCGATATTTTCGCAAACCGAATTCAAACTAACAATTTCCTAAAAGGGGGGTCATGGGAGAAATTTTTAAACTGAAACGTTAAAAAAGGGCTAAAAAAATTTTCTGAAAGTTCGGCGCGAAATGTTTATTATATAATTGTTTTTGTCATATTTGATCTATTATTTTTCCTATTATCAATAATATAGGATAAAACAAAAAAAAATTTTTGACAAACAATTTGATACCTTAAAAATTTTTGAAAAATATTGACAGCTGAAAATACATTTGCAATTACAGCTGAGCATTGAAAAAGTACAAAAAATATTTTTTTGTGTGGAGCACTATAATGCACTTCGACTTCATTCTCCCCACACTGTACAAAAAAAGTTTTTAGAAGTTTGATTTTTCTGGTACTCAACTGCTTTTAAAATGATCTGTGCTTTTAGGTCAATTTATTAAAAGTTAAAAAATATAAGCAGATCTGTAAACTGTTTACAATCAGATTTAGAGTTTTTTATTTTAAACTAGAAGTTTGAATCAGCATATTTTTGAGAAATGGGAAATATAATAAATAAAATAAATTTATTTAAATGTAGTTTAGTTTTAGTTTAAGCTACCATAGATTGAATATAAATCATTATTTTAAGAAGAGATAAACGAATCATAATAGAATTTTTCGTGTTTATAATTCTGAAATTTTTGTTTTGTGTGTTTTTTCTAATTTAACTGTTTATGCCAATGTTGATTTTTTATTTGGCTATATGTGGTGTACTGGAAAGTTAAATGCAATATCATGAAACTATAACTGAAATTATAACATTATAAAAATTTACTGATTTGAAGGAATATTGACTGATGAATAATTAAATATTTTTACCATAATTATGTATATTATTTTAAAAACGTAAATACTATTTAGAAAAATATTTAAGTGAATGAAAACTGTAGCGGTGCGGAGTCAAACTTTTTGTCTTCAGTGTTGACATTTTTTTGTGAGAATTTTACCCCTGCCCCCAATAGCCCACAAAATTTTTTTCAACAAAATATCTCCGGTGGTTCAGGGGTTATGACCCCTCCAAAATGGCGTTTTTCGACAATTCTGTACGTGAAAGATTTCTTAATGGGTATAACGATTTAAGTTAAAAATTATGCACTCAAAGAAAGTGGTTATTTTCTTCTTTAATTTGATATCTTGATCGTTAAAACTGGTGCATTATTTGTCCTGATATTGCGTTTCTCATACAAAAAACCCTTAATTTTTTTCCGCTAAAAACACGAAGTGTAGGAAAGAAGGGTTGGGCAAACTTCATAAAATCCCTACCGTTGTTTGTTGCTTTTAACAAAAAAATCGTGGGTTTTTTGTACGGAAAACGCAATATCTCAACAAATACTGCTCCAATCTTAACGATCAAGGTATCAAAATAAAGTAAAAAAGTAGCCGCTTTCCTTGAGTGCATAGTTTGTAACGTAAATCGTTAAACCTATTGAGTAATATCTTACATTCAGAATTGTCGAAAAACGCCATTTTTGGGGGATCATAACTTCTAAATCACTGGAGATATTTTGTTGAAAAAATTTGTGTGGGCTATTGGGGGCGGGGGTAAGGTTTTCACAAAAAAATGTCAAAATCGAAGACAAAAAGTTTGACTCCTCACCGCACCTTTAAAGGAGAACACCACAGTTTGATTTGAGCGGCAGATCAATTAACTTTCACTAACGTAATTTGACCTGCTGATTTAATTTTTTTTTCATTTTTCTCCTTAAACGTATCTTGAATAATGAATACTAAAAAAATCTTTTTTTTCGACGTTAAAACTCGCGGTAGGCCAGGTTTGAGAATTAACCGCTGAGCGCGCCGAGGGCTCCTCCTGGTTCAAAACGTTCACCAGTTTCTTCGTGTAAAACTTTAAATGAAAATTAAAAAATTTGATTCCACGAGATTTTAATGAAAAACTCCAATAATTAGACATAAGTTGAATGAATCGGGTTCCACTTGTAAACTAATTTCTCAGGATTTTTTTATTTGATTTTTCTTTAAAAATCCTAAAATTTTTAATTACTTGAAACTACATGAAGATGCCCTTGATTTTTTGTTTATTTTCTATAAAATTGCAGCAAAAATTGAGCCAAATCAAATTTTTAAACGGTCAAGAACTGTTTTTGAAGTTTTCTAAATTCATCGAGCCATATCTCGAAATAAAAACACCGTAACAATGAAATTATGATGTTTTTTTTTTTACACTATACCCGAGTTTGATTCACTATTCGTTGCAAAAATTAATATCAAGTTGATATCTAACTTTTAGTAAAAATCTTCATAAACTGTGCGTTTAACTTAGAGCAAATTTATGTCAACAGAATATAAAAAATGTTAAAGCTAACAAGAACTCAAAGTTAAGCTATAAAATAAATTTTAAAAAAATAAATAATTTAGCAGATCTTAACTTACCCAGTTTTTTTTGGCTTTCGTCTAATTTTGTCAGGAAATGAGTACAGCTGACGAGCACAAAGTTTTGGTATTATATTTTTATGTTTGTTTTAATTTTTTATTTTGATGAGAAGAATTTGAGCTTTTATTCTTTTTTGATATTTTAATTTACTGTTACTAATAGCTTTATTTGTATTTTTACTGATAGTGTTTTATTGTTACTAATTTTTATATAAACAAAATGTTTTTATATTGAGAAAAGAGATTCATTCTTGAAAGAATTTTGAATAAATTTTTATTTAATATGTATATTTCGAGTTTAACGTAAAAAGTTTATTGAATTTTTATGTGATATATACAATAAGAATAAGTTATTTCTTAAACATCACAACAGTATATCACGGGGAAGTGCAACCACCTTATGTAAAACTATAAAACAAAATAATGAGCCATTTAGTTAGTTCAATAAAGCAATTAGTAACAATAAAACACTATCAGTAAAAATACAAATAAAGCTATTAGTAACAGTAAATTAAAATATACAAAAAAGAATAAAAGCTCGATTCTCTGAGTGGAGTGAAAAATTAAAACAAACATAAAAATATAATCCAAAGTTTTGTGCATTTCCGGCTGTCCCCTCCGTTTCCTGACAAATTAGACGAAAGGTGGGAAAAAAACTGGGTAGTCTAAGATCTGCTAAATTATTATTTTAAAATTTATTTTATCGCTTTTAACTTTGAGTTCTTGTTAGCTTTAAATTATTTTTTTTATATTCTGTTGACATAAATTACCTCTTAAGGTAGAACACCACAGTTATGAAGATTTTTACTAAAAGTTAGATATCAACTTGATATTAATTTTTGTCCGACAAAAGTATAGTGCGATAGAAAGCTCAGATTATGATGTATTCAACGGTAATAATTTCATTGTTTACCGGTTGTTTTATTTCGAGATATAGTTCGATGAATTTAAAGCTCAAAAAACAGTTCTTGACCATTTAAAAAATTTGATTCACTCAAATTTTGCTGCAATTTTATAGAAAATAAACAAAAAATAGAGGGCATCTTTTAGATGTGGTTTGGAGTCAAACGTAATTAAAAATTTTAAGAAAATTAAAAAAATCGATGTTTTTAAAAGAAAAATCAAATAAAAAAAATCCTGAATTAGTTTTATAATCAAATACAATTCAAAGTATTGATTAGACTTGTGTCTAACTATTTCCAAACTTTCATTAAAATCTGAGTGAATCAAATTTTTTAATTTTCATTTAAAGTTTTTTTGATTTTACGCGAAGAAACTTCATTTCCAAACGTTTGTTTAAAACCAGCTTTTAAGGAAGGACCCTCAGATAGGCCAATAGCTCAGCGGTTAAAGCGTTGGACTCAGATTCTCAAACCTGCAAGTTCGAGTCTCCCGCAAGGAATATTTTTAACGTCGAAAAAAGTTTAAACTTTTTAATTAAAAAAGTGTTCATTATTCAAGATACGCTTAAGGAAAAATGAAAAAAAAAAATTAAATCAGCAGGTCAAATTACGTTAGTGAAAGTTAATTAGAAAAGATCTGCCGTCAAAATCAAACTGTGGTGTTCTACCTTAAAGGTGCGGTACTGAGTCAAACTTTTTGCCTTCGATTTTGATTATTTTTGGTGAAAACCTTACCCCAATAACCCACAAAATTTTTTTAAACAAAACATCTCCAGTGGTTCAGGAGTTATGACTCCCCAAAAATGGCGTTTTTCGACAATTCTGTACGTGAAATATTGTTCAATAGCTATAACGATTTAAGTTACGAATTATACACTAAAAGAGCTTTCTTTAATGTATAATTTAGTGGCTACTTTGTACTTTAATTTGACACCTTTATCGTTAAGATTGGTGCAGTACTTGTCGAAGTATTCCGTTTCCTGTACAAAAAAAACAGCGATTTTTTCTTTAAAAACACCAAACGACGGAAGTGATTTCATGAAGTTTGCCCAACCTTTTTTCCTTCACTTCGTGTTTTTAAAAAAAAAATCCGAGGGTTTTTTGTACAAGAAA